>SRMA01027244.1:0-147350 GCA_007224835.1 Danionella cerebrum | reverse complement strand
TCTCCTGTTTGGGAACACTTTGGCTTCTCTGTTAAAATACATAACGGGGATAGACGAGTGGATAAATTTAAAGTTGTATGCCGACATTGTTCCACGGAGATCGAGCAGGCAACACATCTAACATTTTCTACTGCTGGAGGTAGTCACTGCAACCAGATCTATGCTCTCTTCAAAAAATGTATCCTAATCTATCCTAACTAGTTGCAGTATTTCATTTTTTATAAAAAAATGTGTTTTTCCTTATAAAGAGTGCAATTTATTTAAAATATCACCCAAATGTGTCACTTTTATTTATTTTATGCAAGAATTCTACTGTGTATTGGCAGCTTTTCAAAATAAAGATTATGTAAGTTCTTATTGTTTTGTACCGAACCGAAGGAACCGAACCGAGCTCTCCAAGAGACTGCACCGAACCGAATACGATTTTAGCGTACCATTACACCCCTATGTGTTTCATAAAGTTGTCCAGACGAGTGAATGATTATTGAATGTGTTCCATCGTTTCAGGGGGTACCACTACCGTGTTTCCAGTGTGAGATAGCAGAGGGAATAAAAAACATTTCAACTCTTTAGAATTCTCAAGCTCTATGTGGCTGATCAGAAATGGCATCCAGGCAGCTTATGAATAATTCGGGCTATAAATAAAAACAAGACGTAACCTGCTCTGAACACCGCACAGACAAAGACAGCGGTCCGTGCAAATTTTACGAATTGAAAGAATTTGAATTTGATATTTTGTTTGATATTTACACATTTTATACCATTTTGTCATGAGGGAGATCACTGCTAGAGATTCTGTTTTCCTGTGGTTCAGTCAGTAGTGTGTGCAGTTTCTAAATGTGGGATCAAATCTCAGCAAAAACAAGAGCTGAATCTTTTTTTCCTCTGCATTTTGCAAAAGCATCTGCCAAATGCAAAAATGGAAATGAGATTCAATGTCTAAATGCAGAAGCAAAGACTGTGTTCTCTGTATATTCGGTTTAAATAAAGCAGAAAAATAATAGTATTCAATTATCAGCTGCAACAACCTGTAGCCTCTACTGCTTGAGCCAGAGGAAAAATTTCCTGGGGAGGTTTCTCAAAGCTGAACTGCGAGGTCATGATAACATACAGCATTTTTCGGATCAGTTCCAGATTCTAAGCTTAGATCTCTTTTCTTTCTTAGATTTAATTTTCCTTACTTTTTTAGATTTGTATTATCCTGTGATCTATTGCATACCAATGTGCATTACATTGTTTTTCTTTTTTTTAAGATTTCAGGTCCATGTTTTAAAAATTCACTGTAATTATGAAATGAAAATAAGTTGTTTTAAATTAAGCGATCAGATTTAGCTGCTGTTTTGAAGAGATCACGAAACCCACTGGGAAACACAAATTACAAATGTACGTCATTCCTCATTATTTCAAGACACTTAAAATGTAAAACTCCAGATTAACATTAAATTATAATATGCATGATTTTTATATCTTTGTAATAAAGCAAACTCGATGACAATAACTTGCCAGTTTAGGGTTTTTAGGAGAGGAAACCACGTGCAAACTGTACAGATTGAGCATGTGCAGTGGCAGGAAGTAAATACCCCATTTAAGAAATCAAAATTCAAGTTTCTCGACTGAATTACACTCTTTTATTAAATAAACCAGTGCTAAACATTCATTTGGATGGTTTCCAATCGGGCCGAAGCGTGATTTTTTTTTATTGAAACGGTTGGGGTAGAACAACTGAAAAAAAAATATATATATATTAATGATTCATTGTGCTTCCTGCTTCAGGATTATGTATGTTTTTGCTTTTTATTATTCAGACATAGAGCTCTTCAAAAGATTAAAGTTTAAATGTAAATATGTAGTTCTTTTTTTATCATTTGTGCTGATAATTTAATGACATATGAAGTAATCAAAGTAAAAATCAGTCTCTTCCCTGTCTCCCCTTTACTTCTTAAATCCTAGGTGCCTGACCACAGAGAATTTAGCAATGTTATGTGCCCCGCTAGCATGCCACCGGATCCTCTGCAAGTTCCAGTAAGAGGTGTCTCTATCCGAGCCTCCTCAATGCCTCGCCTGGCGGTAGAACCTCAGGTATCTTTATTCTTTCGCCCTATTCAGACAGGACTAGTTTTTCTAATGACAGTTGAGTTAGAAATCTTTTCAGATGACGTCTGTCATGTCACGTGCAGATCCAGATGGGAGTAACAAACGAGTGATTTTTACAGAGATACAAGTGTCTAAGTTTGGCTTGCAATCTTTTGATTGGTGTCCAAACTCACGTGATCAGATTGAGTGGACTGCAACTAACTCCACTTGAATACATATGTCTTAACGTATATCATCTTAAAGAAATGAAAAATAAACTCACCTGAAACTGCAGCTATTAAAGCATCCACAATTTTTTCCTTTTTTTTTTTATCTTCATCGAAGAGTTTAAATTTTTATAGGTTTAAAGATATAAGATGTTGAATTCTGGCGTTCACATTGTCCAAAAGACACAAGAAATGCAATTTGCACAAAATCGTTTTGTGTTTGCTGAACAACAGTAAGTCTTTTGGTCTGGAATTTTTACAGAGTTTGAGAGAGAGAGAGAGAGAAAAAAACAGATATTGCAGATTCTGACACGTTTAAAAACACAAAGTACGTCTGAGAAACAGAGATTTCTCTAAAGACCCCCTGTGAAACTAGTCCCGTCCGAATAGGGCCTTGAGTGTTTTTGCGTGGTCATTTTTTAAACATAGAAAGTGTGCTTTTGGGCATTTCTTGTGAATATTTAACTGTTCTTGCTTTTGCAAATTGCACAAATACAGCAAGTGGCTTCAGACAGCAAACCAATGAAGCGCTCATTCTCCACCATTGGGGATCAATGTGTAAACGGCGTGTGGCAGGAGCAGTTCTCTCTGGAGAGGTTGAGCCCCGATCGTCTTGAGAGACCCAGGCAAAGAAGCTTTAGAGGTACTTTAGAGATTCAGTACAGCAACTGAAAAATGAACATGTGCATGTGACCAGTACTGACCCCCTCTTTGATTGCGCGTGTTAAATGCATGTGCAGCTGTCAGGTCAAGTCTGCGGGAGCCAGTGGACAAGGAGAGAGGACGATCTAAAGAACGAAGACATCTGCTGTCTCCCGATGTATCTCGCTGCAACTCTGAAGAAAGAAGCCAGTCCCAGGAGAGACATCACTCTCGATCGCCCAGTGTGGGGAGGAGCCACTCGGCCATCAGACAGGTGAGGACAAATAAATCAACATAAATAATTGTCAGTGGTGTGGATCTGTATCATCACAGCAAATTTGAACAGTGTACATTTATGTTGCTCTGCTTAATTGACACTAGTTGTGTTTATTTATTTATCTCTGTTGCCGGGGCTTACATTGTAATCCTTTTCTTGTCGCTGTAGGAAATTAATTCCGTTAGCCCTATTGCCACTACTTCTGATTTGGGAACTCCGCGAGGTCGACGGCAGCTCCCACAGACACCATCTCGCCCTCGACCACATATCTCCTACTCTCCTTTAGTGTGCCACAACAAAAACCCTGTTCCAGGGGATACTCGGGCACAGGCCCTTCCCAAACAGGAAGTGGAGGAGGGAGCTGGAACCAGCACAGGTCCTGCCATGGCCCATTCCACCCCTCACCGCTACATCTCAGAACCATACTTGCCACTGCAAGAGGACGTTAACAGTCCAGACTCCAGCGGTTTGGAGGAGACTCTCACTTTTGAAGCTGCTATTGCAACTAGCCAGGGCCGAACCAACACTGTAAGCTCCGCCCCACAACTCCGGCACACCTGGCAGGTTCCAAACGGTCATTTCCGTAAACGACTTGCACAAGCCACAGCGGGGACGTCAGGCTGTGAGCTGCTCAGTGACACTGATGAGGATGACCGTTGCTAGTAGAAGCTGGACTGATGCCTCTGATCGTTGTGCCTCAACCTAAGGAAGTATGCCAGTCCGTGTTTACTCATGTGTTTGTGAATGTGGAGATGGTTTCTCGTCACAAACGAGAGCATATGGAGGTCAAAGGTTATGCCCTCACACTTTCTCTGATACAGTGCAGGTTAATGCAGATGAATCTCTGAAGAAGAGAGAGGTCAATGTGGTTTTGAGGATTCAGGCCATTCCCAAATGCACTCAGGTTTACGTCCTCAGCCCATATACACAGAAACCTATGTACTAGCAGTGTTTACACTTTGTGATATTTATTTACATGTTAATGGCATATCTTTTGGATTTTCAGAGGCTGTGGACAGGGAACAGATGAGGTTAGTGAAGTTCTGACACACTGATGTTGTTGGTCATTTAGGAGGTACACACACATCCCCTGTAAAGCAGTGCTCTTCTGTCTGTTGGCGATGAGAACTTGGTGAAATGCCTTTAGCTAGATAACAATATATTTATAATAATTGACATTCCTTGTGAGTGGCCTGATAAATAGTGGATAGCGTTTAATGCAGGAAGATTCCGGTGGTTAGAATAGAAGAGCTGTGTACCATATGTAAATATTACAAATCCAGTAAATGAACTGCGATGTCTCCAAGCCATGTTTTCTGTATCGAGCGTAAATCGTCTTTTGCGACACAATGACCAAAACATGTTTTTAACAGAAAGCCTTCGAAGTGCTCCACATTCCATGTTATATTTAATAGGCATATAAAAATACACCTTGAAGTTAGTTCTATAAGCTTTAGGTGAGTTTCATAGAAAGGTTTTGCATAGAGAAAATGGCATTTAATTTCTAAAGTTTTGAGGTATTTTAATAAACGTCCATTTTATCAGAGGAGGGGCTTTAAGGAACATTGACTGAGGTAACAACCAACAGTGATCACAATATGTAGCAGCAGCTTTAGACAATTACCCTATGGAATAAATAATCTGTGCAAGACTCATGTTTTCATCGCCGGTCCTTGATAAGGAAAGCATTCACGATGAAGGTATTTTATCTCTGGTTTAAGTTGCAATGTATACTGTGAATTTCAGTTTATTGTTTGCTTTGGAAATGCAGTCATGACGTTTAAGCTGAGAAACGTACTTGGTTTAGAAATGCTGGTGGGTACAGTCAATATGTACACTTTGGGGTTTGAAATGTAGCTGCAAGAAATGGCTGTAATGTGTACCATTAGTCTTTGGAGTGTTGTAGCAGAATTTTAAAACCGATTGCTCCACAATCAGTCAAATATGGCATTTTTATTACATTTTTGTACCTCCAGTAACTTTACAAGTTCATTTTCCCCTGAAAAAAAAAATCTGTACTATGTTTTGTGTTGTAATTTGTTTTCTTGGCCTGTTTCTGAACGTGAATAGAGTATTTGGTACTTGTTCATGACCCGCTGGGGATCACCGCCTCGTGAACTATATGAAATAAACAAGATTCCTGCTGCAGCTAACCGTCTGCTTAAATCTGTGCAATATGCTTAACAGTTAGTACTGGCTAAAGTTGTTTTTGTGCTCTCAGCCAGCTCTATTGGGGTGTTAAACTCTTTTTTTCTCTCTCTCAAAGTTATTTATAAACACTGTTTCAAACTGGGATATTCTCTGCAGCGGTATGTTATTTACTGCTTCTTCCTTTATTTGTCTTGCTCCACTTTCCTGGAAGCATAACCATCTGTTTCCCACTAAAAAAAAGAAGCATAATTCCCACAAAGCTTATAAACAATGTTAGATAATTTTAGAACTATTTTGTGGTCTGCTCATAGAGCGCTAATGCCGTTGCATACTATATATGTCTTTCACAACTGTGTGATAAGTTGAAATGCGTAAACTGAAGTATGGATTTATTTTGCCATCTGTCAATATAACATTTTACCTCATCACTAGCATTGTACGTTTCTATTGTGTTTCATTTAACAATTAATAAGAAAAGATTTAGGAAACCACTTGCCAATCATCTTTACAAATACAAAACCAGAAACTCATTCAAACCATTTTATCAGATTGAGGTTCACAGCACTACAAACATACCACCAACAGCGTAACTCTTCCACATTAGCTTTAGCAGGTCATTCTAGCAGGACTCCTCTTAACATGCAGCTTCTTAAATCTCAGTAAATTGGCAGCTGTACCAAAAAGAAATTCCGCAATAAGTTCCAGGATTTCACTGTTAAAGCACAATGCATTACTTGAAAGATGTTAAATATTTAGCGGTAATAATAAACATTGTGCCATAATAAAGATTGATACAATAACTAAAGTCTAAAGACCACTTTAAATATAGCAAGAACATTTATCAACTCAGTCAACTCAGCATCAGGTCTGACAGTCTGGCAATGTTTGGCAAGTCAGACTAGGACCACGAGGAGAAAGTTAATTGGCCAGAATTAAATTTCTTTTAATGATTTGTGGGGTTCATACACAGACGAGCGAATCATTTGATCACAAGTGAGTGATCCTGAACCTGTTCCAGGTGCTTCCAGTCTGTCTTGTACATCAGCTCGACATATGTGAGCGAGCTGAAGCCAGACACAGCATCTACTGAAAAAATCACTGCTGTGCCTCCAAGCTAACACATGTCCATCAGTCAAAGCTTCCTTGTTTGCATGTAGGGGCAGCATCTATTTTCTTTCAAGCACAAGCAAAAGACTTGTAATAGATAATCCCTCAACGCTGACATGGGAAGTCACTTTTAAATAAAAAATATTTTGAGGTACTTTATGATTATTACGTTGAATTGTCAAAGCCGACACATTATTATTCAAAATAAAGCAAAAATTCTAAACACATCTCCTCTTTGTTCTAGAAACAGCCAACAAACTTTGCCAAGAAATCAAAACTAGTCTGAATCGGGTAACTGTATCTTTTGCTGAGGCTTAACATGGGGTCAAACTTTGTAAAAATTTATATGACTTCTCTGTCAGCTTCTTGGCAACAAAGCTGTTTACCCCAGTAACCACATTTTCTTAATTCTACCTTAGCTTTTGTAATTGGGGGTAATATTATATTATGTCATTGACTCCTCCTTAGATACCAGACAGTTTATCCTAGCAACCAATTTGGCAGAACCACAGCTCATATTTAGTAAATCATAAAGATATGGTGTTCAGTTATTTCATGCATGATGACTCCTCCAAAGCCACCTGGCTGTTTACCATAGCAACCAATTGGGCACATCTCTATTTCAGCTTTGGAAAATGGGAAAAATTATAAATAAATACCTTTAAAGACATTTAAAGTACACACTTTATCCATCTAGTTTCTCTTAATCTACTAAAAATAGATTTCACCAGTAAATTCACCAATGTTCATTTAACCGCCGTTAGACCAAAGTATTCCAATTGGATCAACACTACCCCGATTTTAATGCTTGGAGTGTATGTTTTAAGGGACAATTGGTGTCTTTATATGTACCAATGATTCAAATTTAACCGATTTCTCAACTTCAACACGCATTTTCTCCCAATTTTCATCATTTGGCTCAAGGTTGTTGTTAGGAGAGGCCATTCTTTTAACACTGTTGGAAAAATCTCCATTGGTGTTAATTTCCTAATTTGACAATTACTGTGCAGGGTTCATTTTCACTCCAAAATGTCTTATATTTTCCTAAATGTGGGTTAAGAAATCTAGAGCATTTTTTACGGTTTACTCATCAGGTCAGTGATGATCCTCACAGTAGTGTGTGAGCCGCAGTTGAAAGGAGAAACGTTCACTTGTGAATACTGTAACAGGAGGGATTTGATTCAACACAGCATTGAAAGGGATCTTCTGTGCTGAAATAATACAAATCTCATTTTTATTTGTGAATAATATTAACGTGAGCCTGGGTAACTGTGTGTTTGTGTTCTCTGTTGAAATGACTGTTTGTCTAGACGTATTTGTCTGCCAGTGCATCACACTTTCATCACCACCTGAGGATTTGGATGAGAATGATAGACAGAGAATAGAAATCACATTCTGTCACTCTTGGCTTTGAGTGCACATTCAGATGTTATATGCTGTAAATATTAGAAATGAGTGCTATTATCACCAGTGCCCTTGAATCAAGAGGTAATCTGCTGAGTTTCAGAGGTATTAATGTGGTGAAAATAGTTTGTTAAGGCTTAAATGTTTTGTTCAGATCTGTGTTTATATTTTCAGTGATGGACCTGAGTCTTTTTATACAATCACATGTCACTGGACGGGTCACACAGCTGTGCTCACACCTTCATCTGTAAGTTACTCCCTCCTTTAAACACCTTTAAACATTCCTCACCTGGGGGTCAGTGATACACAGCTGCTGGAAACACACTTACGGACACGTACACGGCAATGGAGGTGGTACGTTTTCAACCGGTTTCTTTTATGATTAAAAAAGTTTTGTAACATTTAAATTTCCCATTGTATAGTGTATGAGGTGTATATCTATAGAATACAAACTTTCAGAAATGGAAGTGTTAATCCTCACCAAATCCTCACCAAAGCCACAAACATTAAATAGACCTCCATCGTTCTTCACTGTTGACTGCAGACACTTATTATAGAACTTTTTGGTTGCAACTCTTTCGTAAAGATCACAGTAGATGGGTGTACCTGGGTCCCACTGGTCTGTTCTTCTACGATCCTCAGAGTTACCAAATTCTCTGTGCTTTTCAAAAGATCTTGAGCAGGAAATACCAGTACATTTTGAAATCTTTGAGAGATCATGTTGGTGCAGTATAGCTATCTTTTCTTGTTGCTGTGCTCTTGCCTTGAAAAAAAAAACACTCTGAACCTCCTACACAGTTGTTTCTGTTTTGGTTCTTTACTAGGTTTCAACCTACATGTGTCATTGATGATCATTTGCACCTGTGTGGTATAATTGGTGGATTATACACTTGACTGTAATCCTAAAAACTCCCTTGAATTCAAAGTCTAAAGATAATTCCCCAAATATGATTTTTTTTGCTCACTTTTGCTAACAATAAACAATCATTATTTAAATACTGAAACCACTCTTTGTCTACAGCATTTTTTCAAAACAAACTTTTCCGCAGTACTGTAGATTTAAGCATTATGTATTCAATCTAAATACAAGTCAGGAGTTTGAAGCTGGTGTTTGGTATGTAGGTTGTAGCCCTCTGTATTTTTCAATGACGTTCAGTGTTTCTCATGCTGAAGAACTCCATCCACTCGTATCATACAGGTACAGCCCATCTCTGACTGGTCTCCATGAAGATCTTGGTTTAGAGTTCTTTAGGATTCCAAGCTGTTACAAAAAGCTTCTGATGCAGTCTGGATACTCTTTTCTTTCTGAAAACCATGCAGGATCCAGAAACTCTACTTAAACTTCTCTGCTGTCTAGTAAGTGTTTTCAGAATTATAATTATTTCATAATTTGAAAAATAATAGAGTTGTTGTTTAATTCTGAATATAATGCATTCTTTTTTTGTAAACATGTAATTTGAATAATTACAGGACATATTGTTTCAATGATAACGCGGCATGAGAGGTTACTCAGGAATGTGACAGGACTTGTCATTGTATTGACTTTTCATATAATGTAAATACCTTTTAACCCTTACAAGTCCGGGGCCTTTTTGAGCAGTAAAATACCTTTAAAACAGTTTTTTATTCCAATGCTTGATTTAATTTTTTAAATCCCAGGTTCCATATTTTAACAACTTTCGTTTCATACATTACATTTCATAATTATTCCACAAAAAAACTGAAACTGTACAAAAAATACAATTCCACTCAACAAATTTTGTAATTTTTTTAATACAAAAATTTAGAATGAACTGTTTTAATGGTTTTTAAACAAAAACAAATATGTTGAGCCGAAATAAAATCCCTTCATAAACCGAAGACAAGCTCAAAACAACGTGAAAATTGAACAGGCAAACTTCTTCTAAATCTTATTCACTGTTTATTTCCATTGTGCTTTTTTTGTGAAATGAATCTGAAAAACACATTTACTCTCAGAAGCCTTTTCACAATAAATGATGTTTAACAGCAGATTTACGCATTGTGTCTTTCCGAGGGCAGCATTCAGGCAGTCTGAATTGTTGACAAGGGTATTGACCATTTCTTGTGCAGCTGTTGCCCCTGACAACCACTGTTGCCATAATCACAGGCCAGATTCAATGTCGGCTGGCCGGTGAACACAAAACAGATCGTTCTCATTGCAATGCAAACTAACACCGAGCCAAAAACAACAGCAAGTAGAGATAAAACAGAGAGCAGTGGAGCCCACCTGAATGCAATCCGAGGTCCGCCTTCACCTCAAGTGGCTGCACTTTCTTATTATAAACCTCAGAAAAACTAAAACATTAATTACTTTCAGTCAAGGTTCATTTTGAGAGAACTATCCTCTTTTTAAAAGACATGGCTACAATCTTGTGTTGACTTATTGAAATCAGAATATGAGTAAAAGAATGTTGCTGTGCTTTCATAACAAGTCTGTGATTACTGTCATGGCAACTGAGGATGTAGCTCACATACAATATATTGTTTATGAAAGGTCAGCGTTTATTCTCCTAAAATACTTATTGTCATTAAAGACTTTTTTAAAGGCAGGGTAGGAGGTTTCTCAAAGCCAATGTTTATGTTTGAATCGACCTTAACAAACTCACCATTACATCAAGATGATACATTTGGATAGCTCCGCCACACAGACACACACTCTTTGAAATGATATATTGAGAGCTTTATATTCAATCTATCTGTCTTGCTGTGCATGATCATATTGAATCATATTTTACGCGAATGAAACTTCATATTTAAATCTTTCAAGAAACATAGGCACACATTGCGTATGCCCAAGGTGAATGAGGTGAGTTTTCTGTAGCAAAAAAAAAAGTAATAGAAAATGGCATTATATGTTGCTCTGAAGTATTGAGAGCAGAATGTGTCAGGGAACATTACCAGATGGTATCCTTGACACCAGAGAGGGAAGACATTCTGAAAACATCAAATTTCCAATTAAACTATGGTCGGTTTTCGCATAATTGGAGTTTTTCTCAAACGAATCATAGCAGGTTTTTTTTTTATGCTCTGCATGTGTATATTTCATTATATTGATGCATTATTTTACCAGCCTCACCCCTGACAGTACATTGAACACACTGAATTTATTCAGTTTCTAGTGGAAAAGGTTCATCTACAACATTTACTGGGGAGTCCTCCCTCTAGCCAATTCCATGAACTGCTCCATTGGCCACAAGGGCTTTTTCGGAGCAGGACTTTTGCTGCTGCAACAAGTTGTTCAAACAGGAAGTTTTTCACATGAAACTTGAGACTGATGCCTTCAAACAATGGAGGTCTGTTGGAATGTTTATGTGTACACACACACACACACACACACACACACGCAAACACAGAGAAGGACAACAAAGCTTAAAAAGAAAAGAGAGCAAGTAGGTGGCATGTGAGCAGACAAGAAACATGTGAAATAGAGAGAACAAATGAGTGAGAGGGAGAGAAGACAATTTTGTTAAAAATACATTTATATTCATGCTTATTGATTGGATTACCAGTATTTGTTTCTATAAATATAACAATTAACAATTGTACATTTTGTTTATAATTGAGCTGACATCTTTTCTAACGGCAGAAAAATTCTTAATAGTTATTTTATGGCACACTAAGCTCTCCAAGCTGATGACTGAGCACAACCACTAGAATCAGTGCCATTTCAATTATTCCCGCAGTAAAGTTATTTCTTCAGGAATGTACAACTGTCCTCATCAAAACAACTCTTGGAAAAATGTAGAGTGCAGTCTTTGATCCTGAAAAAGATCTCCCCATATTCATTTATTCTTACAACTTACAGATGTCTTTATTTTCTGTCTTTTTTTCCCCATTCTATCCTCATTTTAGGGGCTTCTGCATCAAATGAACTTTGTGGACAGTGGCACGTCTGACCTGAGTTCTACTCATGAATTCTCATGTGTGAAGGAATCAGAGGTAAAATATATATACATATCTATATAAAGAGCACCAAACACTTGTATAAAATAACTAAACTCTTATTTAAATCCGCCCCTTGTGAATAAAAGCTCCAATAATCAGACTAATTTTTAGCCAATTGTCTTTCTTAAAAAAAAGATGGTGGAAGAGCAAAGCCTATATTACAACCTTTTAAACTTATATCTCAGATTCTTCTTCTGATTACACATTTTAACACATCTTTTTTACAGTTCACCAGTTTCATATCAAGTAATGTGAATTACCATGTTCTTATCAGATAATTGCTCTGCACATGTGACACCCAGATCTCAAAATGAGAAGAATCAGAGTCTCTTTTATCGCTCCAGCATAATCTCTCAAAGTCTGGTCGGCTGGAAATGTCTGATGTATTTTTAGTTTATTTGCTTTTCCATTCTGGAGATCAGGGAGAGATGAACCGGTCTTCATCGGCGTGCTAACTTTATGCAGAGATAAACTCTGTTTGCTTTGTAGCTGGTGACACCCCGTGTGTCTCTCTTGATGGTCAGTGGAAATATCTCAGTGTTTGTTCACACTTGCCACGCTTAGTTTGATGTAAACAAACTCAGCTGCGATTGCTCCTTTAGTCGGCCAAGTTAATGAGGTGTTTACGGTTTGGAACCATCCAAAATAACTTAAATCATATCAACAAATAAATGAACCTTAGTCTACATTTAACTCTGGAGGTAAAAAAAATACTAAAAATGATTAGAGACATAAAATAAAACAAAAACAGAAGGCGATGTCATGTTTTAAAATGTAATGAGAGGAACTAATTGCTCAAGAAAACACACTCATGTTAATACAGTTCATTAAAACTATAATTACTGTGCCTCCATGCAGGAAATCTTCAGAGAATGTTTATTTGCTCATTTATTACATTTCACAAACGTGGGTAATGAAAAACCAAGACGGAGTGTGTTTTGGTACAGTGTGAGCTGCTTATATAATTGCCCAGAATGTAGAAATGTAATGTAGAATTGAAAACTTGAATATGACTGTAATTTCAAACCCGTGTACATGATAAGACAAGACTAGTTAAGAGACAGGATTTAACTAGATAAGAAAAGACAGGGTAAGATAAAACAAGACAAAATAAGACAAGTCTAGACTAGATAAGAATAGATGGGGTAAGATATGAAGAGACAAGATAAGACAAGACAAGTTAAGACAAGACTAGATAAGAAAAGATGGGGTAAGATAAGAAGAGACAAGATAAGACAAGACTAGACTAGATTAGAAAAGATGGTGTAAGATAAGACAAGACAAAATAAGACAAGACTAGACCAGATAAGAAAAGATGGGGTAAGATATGAAGAGACAACATAAGACAAGACAAGTTAAGACAAGACTAGACTAGATAAGAAAAGATGGGGTTAGATATGGAGAGACAAGATAAGACAAGACAAGTTAAAACAAGACTAGACTAGATAAGAAAAGATGGGGTAAGATATGGAGAGACAAGATAAGACAAGACTAGACTAGATAAGAAAAGATGGGGTAAGATATGGAGAGACAAGATAAGACAAGACAAGTTAAGACAAGACTAGACTAGATAAGAAAAGATGGGGTAAGATAAGACAAGACACGTTAAGACAAGACTAGACCAGATAAGAAAAGATGGGGTAAGATAAGAAGAGACAAGATAAGACAAGACAAGTTAAGACAAGACTAGACTAGATAAGAAAAGATGAGGTAAGATAAGAAGAGACAAGATAAGACAAGACTAGACTAGATAAGATTAGATAAGGTAAGATTAGGTAAGGTGTAATGAGACAAGTTAAGACAAGATCAGATTTAGATCCCCATTTATAAGATCCCCACAGGAGAAATTATCATTATTACGGCAGGTAAAAAACATAAAAAAATATCAAAACTATACAAAGTTTATTGTGAAGTACAGTGTATTTGTGATACCATTTTTTTTCTGCTCACTCATATTTCAAGGAAGAAGAGATTGTAAAAGAAGAAAAAGTGGATGGACCAATAAAAAAAGTGGACACTGATGCAGAAAAGAAGTGCCACCATATGATGTCATTTCCTGTAATACACGCCCCAATGATATTTTCAGATCCATGGACACGTTTTAGTGAATCTCTGGAAAAATCAACCAGTTTAAAAGAGGTAACACTAAAATCCTTTTCCAGTGAAATACAATCGGATGCAAGGGCTGAAGAAAAGACGAGCTTCATTCCCTTGTTTACAGTCGAGCCCACTGAAACTACTCAAATCACTCACATTCTTGACCTTGAACATGATCCTGAAATCCAAACCATACGTGTGAAAGCCACTGATGTTGATATTCCAAGGAACTTTGAGGTCAAAGGTCACATCAGCACATCACAGTTATATGTTCATAGCTCAGACGTCACTGGTTCACTTTACACTGAGCCAACAGAAGGTGCTACAACAGAATCGAATGAGGTTTCAACCACGCCGGCATCTCACAACTTGTTGAGTGTTACCACGGTAACCAACAGCAACAGCCCTTCAGCCAACAAAATAAAGTCAGAGAAGAAAATTAAACAAATCCGAGCAAGGAAGAAGCCACCCCTGGCAGTTGTACAGCCTTTTAATCGTGATCGAAGTCCCAAGAGTCAAAGAGTGAAAACCAATTCTCTCCCAGGAGACACAGAGGAGACTTCACTAATGAAACAAGACGATCTAAGACACGGAAATCAACCGAAACAGTCTGTGAGCAGAGAGTCTGGTGATTATTATTATTTTTATTTATATATTATTTAGGTTTGTTGTTTTTTTTTCGTTATATTAACAAACCAAGACATCACTTTTCTGCAGTGAAGCAGACCAATAGAAGCAGACCCCCGGAAGGAGAGCAAGGCGACAACCCAGGAGTCACAGGGCCAAGGGTAATCTTAAATATTAATATTTGCATAATGGAAGGAACGTCTTTGCTTGAAAAGACTGCATCTTGTAGTTTATATTGTCCTCACTAATTGTTTCGCTTTTGAGTTTTTGAATCCTAAATGCAATAATATCCTGATAACTTTTAAATGATAGAGAAATGCTTGATTTAGGTTCATGGTGCCAGAGTCTGGCAGACATGAAGGATTTAACAATACATTAACCTTGAACGCCGGGAATCAACAACATAGCAAGAATGAGCTTTTTTCTTATCCAGTGTTTCTCACACACACGGTCTTCTCAGGCCAAGCGCTCCCCTCTTTGATAAATCGAGTTTGCACAGGTTTATTCAATTAAGTGTGGAGTAGAGGAGAAGGAGGGTTGTTTACCTCCAGTGAATGGAGCTGATGAACAAAAAATGACTCATTCAATGACACCAAGAGAGGAAAAATGAAAGAGGAACAAGATTACAAAATTATGGTTTCGTTGGACTGAAAGAAAAAAAAAGATTTTAAAAAGATTTTAGTGAAACTTTCCGAAACAATGATCTGTTAAACAGTTTTAAATAAAAGTTTTGTAAATATTATTAACAGTTGATATGCCAGTGCCTAGAGAGAGAGAGAGAGAGAGAGAGAGAGACACCGAGAGATAGTGCGGGTTGAGATATTTTTGGGGATCTTGCGCCCTCCTGTGGTAGAGATTTGAATTAAAACTTTAGACTCAGCTGAGAAATTCTTGATTACAAACTTTATATACTTTTGTTGGCTTATTAGTTGGAAAGAAATATAGTCAGTCAGACAGATACATGTGATGGGATTTATGTGGTGTGTTGTCATGGGATGTCATGTGATTTGTTAGGATGTGATTGATGTCATGTGATGTGATTGATGTGATGCTGTCTGATCTCTTACAGGGGAATCGGGGACCACCTGGCTTACCAGGTCTTCCAGGTGAAAAAGGTGAAAAAGTATGTAGCAGTCATTTATGAAGTTAAAAAAAAGTCAAGTTTTGAATAAAATCATGTAATATGTTTTTTGGTATTTTCAGCGGTTTTTGTATTGTGTGCATGGTTTTGCAGGGCTATGCAGGAGTGATGGGGCGCACCGGTCGCACTGGGTACAGAGGACCAATAGGGCCACCCGGTATGCCTGCTATAATAGTCTGGTACTCCACTGAAGAAGAATGGTTAGCCTTTAAGGTGAAGAAATAAAGCATTGCTTTTTTTTACCAATTTATGTTTGATAAAACAACCAAAAACTGATGATTGTACATACTTTTAATTTTACAGAAAAAGAAAATCTACAAAACACTTGTGTCATCTTGGCCGGTGAGTTATTCACAGTTGGATTCATTAAAAATGCTGTCAATTTCATGTCCTTACTGTGGATTTAATTTTTTAAGAGGGTAAAGGGGTTATCAGGACCTGTAGGTCCACCAGGAGATCCTGGATTACCTGTAAGTACAAAATAAATAGTATTGTGTGTATAAAACTTTTTTTTACATTTTTTATTATTTTTTATTCAATATATGATTCTTTAGGGGAAACCTGAGGTTTAAAATCTATGTTTTAGGGCCCATCAGGAGTTTCGGGGAAACAGGGTTTCAAAGGAGACAAAGGGAAACTCGTAGGTATCTCTGTCTGCTCTTCTCCTCATGAAATCATCAAATTAAAATGAATGTGATTAATGTTGTCAAATATCTGTGCGTCACCTAGCACAACTGTTACAAGGGCCATGATCTTCAGAGTCTGTGTTACTGGATATCCCCAATCTTTTAAGCTTTACATCCAAAAAAAACAAACACACCGATCATTTAATACCCTACTGCAAATGGGGATCGAAAATAAACTCCGGTGTCTGTCATAAAGGAAACGAAAGCTTGTGGATTTACACTAGGGACAAATTGGACCAGTTGGAATGCCAGGACCCCCTGGAAGGGCAGGACCAGAAGGTTTAAGAGGAAAGGCTGGTGAAATGGGCATACTAGGACCACCTGGAGAGGATGTGAGTTTTCTGGAGATCTTATTGTTCTTTTAAAGTTATTCCTTATAAAGAGATTAAACATATAATAGAGCTGAAAAGATACATCTTTTAGTTCGGTAGAATTTTTAAAATGCGTGTGATCCTTGGACTGTTGTAACTATGCAACACTGTTGTCCCAAATTAAACTCTACACAAATGAAAATAAGTTGTGGGATTTTGTTTTCTTTCTATTTAGGGACCAAAAGGTTTTGAGGGAGAGAAGGGCAACAAAGGGGAGCTGGGTGAGTGGGTAAGCACAAGTGTTGTCTATAACACACTACAAAACACTGGCATTACATAACATTTCGATTCAATGAAAATGTGAAGTTTGGATTTTTGGGGGATTATCCATTTTTTGGGTTGATCTGGGGGTGACACCCACTTCAATTATTCCAATTAACCTTCATCCATACATACTGGTTCTCATTCCGAGACGTGATTGCACTCTAATTGGTGTTCTCAGGGAACTCTCACACAGGGTGTGCTTTCCAATCATTTTCAATGAATTCATTTAACTCTTGGGAATCTGGGCGTATGTGTTGAAAGTGTTGAAATCAATCTAAATGAATTATTCTTTGGTTTATTTGGTGTGTTCAGGGTGATCTTGGTGAGCCGGGACCTCAAGGTATAAGAGGAAGCAAAGGAGAGAAGGTGCATTGAGTTGGTTGGATTCTCTGAAGATATCTGATAACAAAACTGACCGACCTCGTTTTTCAGGGAAACCGGGGAGAAAAAGGCTCAGTTGGAATAAGGGGATATAGTGTAAGTGCAGTTAAAATCATATCTCTAACTCTGATTGTGTCACATGATTTTTGTCCCTGTAAAAGAAATAAATATATTTATAATCTATTTTCTGGGTAATTTCTGACATATAACAGGAAATTACATCACAAACAGGAAGTTATATCACAACCAGAAATGTAAAAGCTTTTTAAATAAAGTGACATGGGGACCCTCCCCACCTCCTCCTTTGTGTTAAGTTACATAAAGCCGCTTATTCTGTTAAATATTCTTACACCTTGCTTCCAGAGTCTTTTGTAATGGGTTATGATTAATATTTCAATAACAAGCCCTTCCTGTCAAAGCTTTTCATCAGTCATTACTTCAGTCCTCAAAACTGCATTTTCATAGTATTCTTAAAAAGAATTGAGAGAACAAGCAAACAGCATTGGCATAAGCATCACTTTAATGCATGAGTCAATAATTTTTATATGAAATCTTTATACACAGGGTCTGCCTGGACAGAGAGGACCACGTGGATCCATAGGGCCCCCTGGTCCACTTGTATGTGTTGAGCTTTTATTGTTAAATACAGTTAGAGTTAGGGTTAGCGTAGTTCTTGATTATTCATCATCATTTGATTTGTAATGTTCTCTGGCTCAGGGAAAGGAAGGTGGTGTTGGGTTTACAGGCTCTCCAGGACCACCAGTAGGTTGATATCTATATAATTCGATTTACATCTCAAATGGTACATACACTTTTCCTTCTTTGCAGGGGCTTACAGGGCCAAGAGGACTGAAGGGAGTTCCAGGAGTCAGGGGTCCTCCTGTGAGCTGTGGCTTTCACTCTCTAGTTGCATTAAATGTTTGATTCCTCCACGCTGCAAGTCTTGAGCTTTAAGGAAAAAAAATGTTTCCACTTTTGCTTGAATGGTTTTATTCTGTATTTTAATACATTCTCATTTTAAACGTCCACAATCTTCAGGTCAAGATTGTAAAATGTAAAAAATATGTTTTTGAATATATTATTGTTTTAATTTCTGAGATAGAACAGGAAGTTACAACATTAACAGGAAGTTACAACAACCAAGATCTGTAAATGAAGAAACAGTTGACCTCTTTCTGCTTTGGACTCTCTCTCTCTCTCTTTCCTCAACGCAGCATTGTGTTTAGCTGATAGCATCTCCAATGTTTAAACCAAATAATGCTGTGTTTTCTGTTACATCTTTTAACACTTGCTTTCTGAGTCTTCTAACTTGATTATGAATTAATATTCAATAACCAGATGCACCATTTAGATTCATTATAAACACAAATCTTAGTGCATGCATCTATGTCTCTCTATAGGGTCAGCTTGGGGAGATTGGAGCAAAAGGATTACCCGGGAAACCAGTAAATATTTGTTTATTCCTTCAGTTATTAAGCTGATCTTGTATACGTGTATTGCTTGAATCTTTACAGGCAATTTGGTCGCCAGCTTAGGGTCAACTAATCACTTTCCTGAATGAAAAATGGATGAATGTGGTAAAACATCGTTTTTAAATTGCAGGGAGAGGAAGGAGCTGATGGAATTATTGGTGTTTCTGGTGTCCTTGGACCTCAGGTGTGTGAAATCCCATTTATATCACTTTCAGGCATATATAATAAATAAATATATGAATAAAAAAATGTCAGAAACTCGGTTTATGAAGTCACAAAGAATTTTTATCAAGCCTTTATTGCTTTGAATTAAAGAGTGGATATTAGTTATTGTTCTCAACCATCTTTACACAGAAGGACACAAAGCTGGTGAATTCTATTGATTAATGCAATAAGTTAAATGTTATTTGTTAAATTGATCAGACTTTTGGGGGACATTTACTGTATTGTTGATGTTATTGAGTGTGTTTGTGCCAGATCTCATCGTTCGGATTTTCTGAAGTTTGAACACGAATCAAGTTAGCTTCATATAGCAGTGTGTTATGTTAATCGTGCCATGTGAGCTGTCCAGGGAAGAAATTTGGGTACAAGACGACCAGAGTTACAAGTTTCTTACATACCACAACCTTTTATAGTTGGAAAGGGGTATACGCTATACTTGAAGCCTTGTTAACAAAACATAATTTCTTACTTTCCAAAGGGGAAGCTAGGAGGAGTCGGGCGACCAGGTCAAAAGGGAGACCCAGTAAGACCCAGTCTAAATATTTCGAAATTGATTTTCTGTAGATATAGCTATATTCAGTGTGGGATATGTAAATCTTTTACAAACAGGGGGATATGGGAATTGAGGGAAGCATTGGAGATCCAGGACCTCCAGGTGTTAAAGTAAGTCTCTGGTTCATTCTAGAAAAACAATATTGACCACCGTATTGAAATGTTCAAGGGTAAATGCACATTTCTGTTTTAGGGTGCCAATGGAAAACAAGGGCAAATTGGAGCCTCAGGTGATCCAGTAAGATCGGAACTGTACAATTCTCATAGTTTTAATGTGAAAATGTGTATTACCAAACAATCTTGTCTGGCAAATCTGGCTTTGACTGGCATGTGATACTTGGGTATTTTCTTATGTGGCCTACAATCCTAGGGCTAGAAACTGGTTATAATTTTGGAAGAGTTTATTTACTTGCCATTGTCTGGAATCTAGTTTTGGTCAGTGAATGTGAACGGATGTGTGGGTTGCTCTGCGATGGACAGGCAACCTGTGAGGGTGCACCCCCAGCCTTTCACCCGAAGTAAGCTGGAAATAGGCACCAGCAGACCACTGTGACCCTGAAAGGGATAAAGTGGGTCAGAAGATGAATGAATGAATCATACTTTAGGCAGAGTTGCGACAGACAAAAATCTCTATGTAAGTTGTGTCTGTTTTCCTGAAATGTCTGCAAATTTGAGGGTGTGAAGGCACAGAGCGGAGGGAAAGGAGATTCTGGCCAAAAAGGAGATCAAGTGAGTCCAACGATGTATTTACTCATACCCCAACACTTTATACCTGAGAATATTGAGGAAACTCATTTACGTAAATGTTATCTTATGTTTTGAGGGGCTTCCTGGGCTGCTAGGAAATCCAGGATTCAAAGGAAGAGGAGGGCAGTCTGGTGTCCAGGGAGTTACAGGCACTTTTGGACCTGCAGGTTTACCAGGACCATCAGTAAGCCAAGTTAACCGATAAAACATGAATCTTTTAGTCTGCTATATAGTTTAATTACGTGCTTCCCCGTAAAGGGTATTGATGGACCTATTGGAGATCAAGGGAGTCAAGGTAAAGATGGAGTTAAGGTACTATAGACTTTATATGAATTTTTTGACACACAAGTGGATTAAAAGCATGCAATTAAATACAAAGCTTTTATATAAACTCTACATTTAGGGAGAGAGGGGTTCCACTGGTACCCAAGGACTTTCTGGACAACAAGGGGACAAGGTAATCACCTTTTGCTAACAGTGTGTCAGATCTGAGCATGCCTAAAACTACATATATTTTACTTTCCACAGGGCCGGATTGGCCAAGGGGGATTCTCAGGATTTCCAGGATATTTGGTTAGTAATATCAAATCAATTCCTGGGTGAGAACACAAATAGTTTAAATGCCCATTTCTATAATATTGACGTGTTTTTCTAGGGAGAGATGGGGAAATCAGGAGAACCAGGAAAGGAAGGAGAGCCTGGTATTAAGGTTCCCTTGTCCATCACATCATTACTTAACAGATTTCAAATTGCTGGGAGTAAATTCGGATGTTGTTTTATTCTGCTCTTATAATTTTCATTCAGACATTTTGGACGTTTTCACCTCGATGCTTTGTGCTAAAAGGGTTAAATGTGCTTCGTATTGCAAGTCTGAGATTTTCGATTGAAATCAACAGGGAAAGCATTAGAGATCCAATGCTTAAATATGATGTGTTGGTTTCAAAAAAAAGTATTAGATTTGATATTTTTTTTAGTTTTTAACGAACATTACAAGAGTTATGACACATAATTTCACATTTTAATTGAAATGTTAGAAAATGGACGACCGTCTTTCAGTTTCATTTCACAGACCCCAAATTGGTGCCATAAGTGCCATCTAGTGGTGAAAAGAAGTGATAACCCTTGGAAGTACAAGACCTGTGAGATGGCTTCTGTTTTCAAAGTTCTACTTGGAACAGTGTACAAGGGTGTTTTTTATAAAAAAACAAAAAACAAAAAAAAACATTGTTTTGGTCCACTCTTTGCTTTTTTGGGGGATTTATGAATTGTAATTTTGTCTCAATACTTTTTATTTTTATTCTAAAACATAAGAAACTGTTGGTTTTCAAGTTTTGCTGTAAAAAAATTACAAAATGTTGTGGAATTATTGTGTAATGGAATAAAAAAGCAGGGGTTGTGCTTAAAACAGTTATATCAAGCATTGCTATAAAAACTATTTTAATGGTAAATGATTAAAGCAAATTATTATGTAGTAACAACCATGCAGAAAGGCAGCGGATGTCCAAGGGTTAATACACATACACTGCAGGTTTCCAGGTTTTTAAATTAAATCAAACCATGGAAAGTTCTGAAAGTTTCTGGGCTTTTTATGAAGTTCAGATTTTTAATTCATGAACCTTTTAAAAAATAAACCTAACTATCAGTCCATTCAGTATTCAGATCTTTAACATTTCCTTCATAATTTCATGCTGCAGGGTAGGTCAGGTGCCCCTGGAGGAACTGGATCTAAAGGCCAGGTTGTAAGTGAAACTTATTTGTGTATTAGATTCAATCTCAGCGTGATATTGATTAACTGCAGCAACTACCTCTGTGCCTATTATTCTGAAGGGTCTTCAGGGATTGCCAGGCAGTGGAGGACAAGACGGCACTCGTGGTCCACCTGTATGCATCAAATATTTGCATTTTTAAAAAAACAATGCCCTCTAAGAAACCTCTAAACTTCGCCACTAAGAATCATTTATGTCACAGGGAACAACTGGACTTTCAGGATCAGATGGAGAAAAAGGAACCCGAGGGCCTGAGGTCAGAGCTGCAGTTTTGCTATGGTTTCACTGATATAAGCAACACAGCCAAACTGATTATAATCCATTCACAGGGTTTACCGGGAAAGTTTGGTGTTCCAGGATTCCAGGGTCCTGTTGGAAAAAATGTGAGTTTCTTTTTCCTTTTCCAGCTGACAGTGTTTCCAAATACTTCTGTGTTTTAGTTAGTTATATAACTCTACGTCCTTTGCTCTATTCAAAAATGATTCCAATTCTGACATTATCGTCTAAGAATATGACCTGAAGCGCAATGGTCTTTAACAGGGGGATCTAGGAAGCCGAGGCCTCACTGGGAAACCTGGAAAACCTGGACTCAGAGTTAGTAACGATTTCATAAATTTCCAGCCGATGAATATATTACATGACACTCGGCTCCCCGGCACTTTTTCCTAATGCCAAGATTTGTTTTCAGTGTGGACTTTTGTTGCATTTGGCACAGAGTTTTACGTGGTTAGACTTGATTGGTTTTTAAATTTATTGTGTTGTGGTCTGTGTTCCATAGGGAGTCAAGGGCGAAGAGGGTTCAACAGGGATTCCTGGTTGGCCTGGAGAGAAGGTTTGTGGTTTTGTATCATGAGCCATGTCACATATTACTAAAAACATTTTAGTTTAGTTTACCCAGTGATCAGCAGCAACAGCAGAAGTGTTTTCATTCTCCCCTTGACACATAACATCCATCGATTTTCTTGGTATTAGGGAAAAAGTGGATTTGAGGGAGGAAAAGGAAAGACCGGTCCACCAGTAAGTAGCTTAAAAAATAATATGTGTTCATTCATTAACAGATGAAATATCTGCCTTCTTTACTTGCTTTAGGGTCCCAGAGGGATATCAGGAAAAAGGGGCTACAGAGGCCAACTAGTAAGAAAAAGTTTGACACACTAAACCAGAAAATATCTTTTGATGCAGTTAGGTTGTGGATGAAAATGATTTTAAACTTTCAATGAAGGATGGAGATTCTCACCGCATTTGAAATGTAGCTGTTTCAGGAACACCTATAAGTCTATATTGTTGTTATTTGTGCCAATTTTTAATGAGAATCTACTTCGTAACTAGCTCACTGTTTGGGCAGGATGAATTACACCACAAATTTTCAAACTAATTATCAAGATGGTGCAGCACAGCAATGGATGCGATGTTGAGTTATGTTGTTGGTGGTACAAATGTATTGCTGGGAAGCTCAATGGTTTATCTTAAGAATTACAACCCACAGATTCCTACATTATTTAAAGACTGTTTGATAAAATAACAGAAATATTCCATTCTGTTAAATA
The DNA here is from genome assembly GCA_007224835.1 of Danionella cerebrum. Taxonomy (NCBI): domain Eukaryota; kingdom Metazoa; phylum Chordata; class Actinopteri; order Cypriniformes; family Danionidae; genus Danionella; species Danionella cerebrum. The sequence goes on along the minus strand of SRMA01027244.1, from coordinate 123,630 downwards.
GTTAAAAACAAAAATATTATTCAGATTTTATATTCAAAACCATATTAATTGACCAAAGTCTTTCAGTTTTGTTCTGCAGACTTCAATTTGTGCCATCAATGCCATCTAGTGGTCGAAAGAAGGGGTAGCCCTTGGAAGCACAATACCTGTGATTGTGTTTTGCATAGTCAAAATTACTTAGAACAGTGTGTAATGTTTTTTTTGGGGGGACTTACACATTTTTATTTTGTCTCAACATTTAGGGAAAAGAATGTAAGAAATAAAAAAATAAAATATGTTTATTAAAGAAATTGATAAAAGTTCCATAATAAAGCTTAACATAAAAAGATACTCTGACTGAAATATAACTCAGCACTGGGTCCAGTGACTACAGTGAAGCTAGATAGAACTAAAAGTTTCATTAATTGATTTGTAAAGTGGTGCAGATGAAAATGAGCTTTCTGAAAAACCACAAATCTTCAAAAAAAAAATGCAATGAGTGTCAGGACAGTGCCACATAAATGCTGGACCTTCTGCTCTCCAAATTTGTGCATGAATTTGACTGCTGATATCATGAATTCTTGATATTTCTAAAGGGTCCACAAGGAAACATGGGCACATGGGGTGAACCTGGTTTACAGGGACCAGGGGGAAATGAAGGACCTCAAGGGCCACCTGGGCCGTTTGGAGTTATTGGCTATCCAGTATGTGCTTTTGCTTTGTGTAGTTTCTTGTTGGAAGATCTGTTTGGACCCAATTGAACAAATTTATGTCACTTTTCTAATTTATTCATTAGGGTAAGGATGGTCTGCCTGGAAAGAGTGGAGCTCCAGGGGAGAGAGGCGAGAAGGTGGATTTATTGTTGGGTGTATTTGTTTTTATCATAGTTGATGTATTAAAAATATGTCTTACTTTCTAAAGGGGCTCAGAGGAGCTAATGGACTCAAGGGAGTGGCGGGTGTCGATGGTGAGGAGGTACACCGCTTGTAGATTCCGATTATATCTCTTTTAAATAGATCCTTGAATCTGACCTGTAGCATTTGAGTTTTCCACGATGATGTAGCTCTGCAAGGGTCGGCAAATTTTAAATTGGTACAAATATGGAAACTTAAAAAAGATCATTTGACCTTTAATTTAGGGCCCAGTAGGTGATTCTGGACTTGTTGGCCCAGTCGGAAATAAAGGATTACCAGTGAGTGCAAAGTCTCTGATGCTATACACAGTATTTGTCCATTTTTAATGTGTGTAAATTATACACAGGACAGAACTGTCGGTTGTAGGGTGAGAAGGGTAAAGACGGATCTTTTGGTAATCGCGGTCCAAAAGGGATCCAAGGAGAGAGAGGAAGTCAAGGAGCACCTGGACAGAAAGGTCCAAAGGGGAGAGATGTGAGATGATAATTTTTTTCATCACAAAAGCAAACTTTTAGACTTTATTTAGATCTGCTTTTTGTGTGATGCATTTTTTAATTTGGTTGAGAAAGTAAATCTAAAATATGTGCTATTAAAAATATGCTGTGTGTGTTTTTGTAGGGCTTGAGCGGTGCTCTGGGACAGAAAGGAGATATTGGATCTCCAGGGGGAAAAGTGAGCTTTTTGAATAAACGTGCATCATCTCAAAGCATTAGAATGTTTTCTCATATGTCTGAATGTTCAGGGTCAACCAGGTGTGAGAGGTCAATCTGGATTGGTAGGAACATATGGGCCAATAGGAATAATGGGAGAAGATGGGGAAAAGGGAGACAAAGGACTACCTGGTCTACATGTGGGTATATTTACACACACACTGTTCCCAATAGAAAAAAACTTCCTTGTTCACTATTGTGGAATTAACAGGGTGAAACAGGAATGAAAGGGTCTTCTGGTGCCGGTGGGATCTTTGGATTACCAGTAAGTTTTGAGTCATATTTTATATCGTGAAATATGTGCAACTGAAATATGTGTTTCTTCAAAATGCAGGGTTTCCCAGGCAAAGAAGGATTTGATGGACAACATGGAAAACCTGGTCTAAAAGTAAGATCTGCAGTTGGAAACAAAAGTATTACCCACCTTGTAAATTTGGAACATACTTTACATGATTGGAGCTATTTGGCCGTAGAGATGTGGCCTATTTTTTGAGAAAGGCATTCAACCCCATGAACACTGTTACCACGGTGAAAGGTAGGGGTTTAATGTTGTGGGGATGTTGGTACTGGAAATCTAAAAAGGTAGAGTAATAGATGCTTTTGAGAGACATCCTGCAAGGAAACTTTGGTCTGGGTCGACATTTTGTCTTCCGGCATGATAGTGACCCAAATGAGCAAAGTGAGTGTTCTTGACTGTCCTCCACAAAAGTCTGGCTTGATTTCAATAGAAAATCTGTGAGGCACACTGAAATCAAGAGTTTGTGATAGAAGACCAACAAATGTGGAGGAGCTAGAGAGATCTGCTCAGGAAGAATGAGGTATTATTCCTCAGGAGACATGCTTGAGATTTGTACAAACCCAATGTACGCTGGAGATAGGCACTGGCAGACCCCCGTGACCCCAAAAAGGGAATAAGCGTGTTGGAAAATGAATAAATGAATGTATTACAAACATCACTTTGTAGCAATTCCACAGGGGGGGGGGGCTAAAATTTGTCTTCATCTGTATTCCTCTCATTTTTCCGCTTTTAAAGGGAGAGTCTGGGCGTACAGGGAACCCGGGGAGTCCTGGAAAGATTGGATCAATGGTATGTTTGTATCTTTGAAGATGTGCATATTATTTTAAAGCATGCTACTTTGTACAGTTGTCTTTATTTTGGTGAATGTTCTTTTCAGGGTGTCCCAGGCCAAACTGGGAAGAAAGGAGAACCTGGAATAACAGGCAGAGTGGTGAGATACACAAAGATAAACTAATAAAGATGACTTGATGGTTTTCATCACTTATTACAAGACCTTTGCAACACATTATTACGGCTTCGTCAAATTCTTTATCGCTGAATCCAGTCCTGCGCTTTTGTAACTTTTCAAACATATTAACATGACTTATGAATATGTATAGTGTTAATATCTGAAGGGTCCATGTTGATAGGGTCCAATGGGTCACTCAGGAACAATGGGTCCAAATGGAGAGAGGGGAAAACCAGGTTCTTCAGGACCACCTGGGAAGAATGGAGATAAGGGACAAACTGGATCAATAGTAAGTGGAATAAATGGAATGGAATGAACTAAATCTTTATATTGTGAGAAGAAATATAGTTAATAAATGTGTTCTTTCACAAAGGGAATGGCTGGTCCCCAAGGAAGGAAAGGAATTAAGGGTGAAATTGGGAAGCCAGTGAGTCCAAACCCATTTAAACCCTTTGTAATAAGTAACTTTTTGGCAACACCCAAGAATCATTGAATTTCTTTTCCATTTTAACAAGGGAACTCAAGGAGCAGAAGGGAAACCGGGTGAGCGTGGTCACCCTGGACGGCTGGCAAGTATCCCCATTGTTTTTGACCGTTCGATGAGAATGTCCATCAATATTCTCGTAAAAACTTTTATTTTCAAGGGGCGGAGTGGAACAGATGGCCTTCTGGGAGTTATAGGAAATGAGGGTGACCCAGTGAGTATCTTGCACATGTTTTCTTAATATTATATGATGGTGCTTCCGAAACAGTAGTCAGATAATATTACAGGAGAGAATATTTAAAACTTTCGGTTAACTTCTAGGGTGACATTGGACGCAGAGGTGCTCGTGGACGACCAGGCTTACCAGGCAGCGCGGTAAGGTTGTTGTCAAAAGCACATCTTTAAAATTGCTTTGTGATGGATGGTTTCACATTCTTAGGGAGCCCCAGGAGTTCCGGGTCTGAAAGGAAGTCAAGGAGTCGCTGGGACAAAGGTACTGTTCAATTATTCGTTAAAATATGACCCGTACTTTAAGTGGACAACAAGAAGTGGCGGCGTTTTCAACGCTCTGAGAAGTGGTGGAGTGAATTTAAGAAGTAGCCTCTCGTTCACAGGGATCTATTGGACTCAAAGGGAATCCTGGACCTTTGGGGGTAAAAGGGCCAAAGGTAATAAAGAAAAATTTACTATTTACTCTAAATTAAATTTATACTGATCGCTATACACATACCATAGGGATTTCCAGGACTTCGAGGAGAAAAGGGAGACGTTGGATTGAAAGCAGTAAAGGTATTAATGAATTGTAATTTTAATATTTTTAGATAAAAATATAATTTTTGATAGACTCCCAAGAGACAGTAGATATAATATATCAATTTACAGGGGGATAATGGAGCTAGAGGACTGAAAGGGCCCAAAGGAACAACCGGAGAAAAGGTACAACCCTACAAAACGAGGCTACCATGCTTAATTGACGTTTCTTTTTAATTTTCTTCTCACTTTAGGGAAATCAAGGTCCTCCAGGTTTCAAAGGGCAACATGGACCAAAAGGCCTACAGGTATTTTCTGTGATCATCTTTTAAATGGTGCGTGGTAGAACAGTGCACTCAAAAAAAAAAGTTGTTGGATGAACTTAATTAAATTAAGGTAAATTTTTCCACGAAATTATATTATGTGCATCCAATTAAACTTAATTTGTAGAATGGATTAATTTTATTCTTGTTGCGTGAATTAATTTTGTTTAGGAATTTTGAACAAAAATAATTTATTTCAGTCCTAAAAAAATATCTTTTGCAATGCCCAATAAAAACATTTTTGTCAGGTTAACTAGATTTAATCTTTCTATGCCTACAACATAAAATAATGCTATATTAAAAAGAGTTCATTTAGTCACGCCTACTATATATAACAATGCCATTTCAATTACATACATTTTTGTCCTGCCAACTAAATAAAATTTACAACAGCAAAATAATTTCTTCCAAGTTGACCAAGTTAGAGACGGTTACTTAAATAACAAACTACTTTTACATATTTAGCATGGCCATAGAAATGACTTATGCAGGTCTACATGTGACATGCAATGCTATAACAAATTACAAGTTGCTACAAGTAAGGAGAAACACTTAACTATGAGAAATGACAAATTTACAAAAAGAATCTGACACCTGCTTAGTGAAATAACTGTAAACATGTTTAATTAAACTTCAAAGACACATCCTGATCAGAAGTTGTTTACATGTAAACATGTTTAAATGAACTTAAGTAACATTCAACCTAAACAAAACAAAAAAAATGTCCTCTTCAGAACAATGTGGACTTAATTCTGAGACAGCTTAAGCATTTAAACAAAGAGCTACAAACCACATGTGAATGTGATTCACCTGTGAATCACCGCTGAAAAATCAATCTGCACCCGACCCTCTGTTGATGACGCATATCCGGTTAAGACGAACGAAAAAATATTATGTAGACTCAATTAAAAAAAATGTGTAAACCTGCTTTTGTTAAAATTGTGTTGACTTAATTTAATAAAATTAAGCTGGGACTACTTTTTTCAAGAATTATGTTGAGTGGCCTCATTTAAATTAAGTTAGCTGAACAATGCGCAAGAATTGTTTTTTTGAGTGTGTGTGCTCATATTTTTTACCATTTATGGTTTGTTTTTAGGGTGAAGATGGTGCTCAGGGGCGTTCTGGTCGTATAGGATTCAGTGGTTCAACTGTATGACTCTTTGTAAACTCATTGACCAGCTTTATCTCCTTTATAATAACAAGATTAGACAAGTTCCTGTTTTGCTTTGCAGGGCCCATCTGGAATAAAGGTGTGTATTGAAATTGAAGGTGCAATTAAGACGTTTATCTAGCATTTCTTATCTTTACCCTGTACCTGAACCAGGTACATACAGATACAGATCTTACTATAGTCAGGTTGACCTGTAACGATGGGTCATTGTTCCAGATGACAATGTTCCACTGGGCCATTTTGAAGCATATGAAAAATAATTTAAAATCATGGTTATAATAGAACTTACGATTTATTACTATTACTTATACGCTAATTATTACTGATGCTAAGGCACCATTTATGTCTAGTGGTTATTCCCTCTCATTGGTTCAATTGTCGCCTGAAAAATTTCCCAGTGGTTTATAAAGCTTTATAAAAGGTGAATGAATAATGTTAATATTTTAGCTTTTCCAGTTTATGAAATCTAATCCTGGAGATGCATATTATACCAACAGGGAATGAAAGGTCTTCAGGGAATCTCAGGCCAAAAAGGCGTGAAAGGTCAGAGAGGACCTCCTGTAAGTGGATTATATCATTCCATTCGTTTTTAAATGGCACATTATATAATCTGTGGATTTTCTTACAAGGGAAAACCAGGTGCTACCATCCAAGAGATTCCAAGTCCTTTGTCTCCAACACAAAGAAGAACATCTCAAAGTGTTGGTTTGAACTCATTCATTGTAGTTTTTTATAGAGTAGGGTGATGCCGCTGGGATATGAAGATGAAATATTGTGGGCTGGTATTGCTAAAATAAATATTCACTTTCTTTTCAGAGAGTATTAGCCAGAAGGCCTCGATTTGATGACTCTGAAGATTTGATAGAGGCATATAGTCATGTGCAAGGCACTAAAGAAAACCTTGCAACCTCCTGCAAAGAGCTCAGTTTCACGCAGCCACACCTCAGAGATGGTGAGCAGGAAATGACCACATGTAGAAGAAGAAAGAGTTTTGCATTCACAGTGGTTCTTTCTTCATAGGACACTACTATGTTGATCCTAACCACGGATGTCCATTTGATGCTCTCCATGTGTTCTGTAATTTTACGGCAGGAGGTCAAACTTGTATATCTCCTGCTCCGCCTAAAGTAAGGAGTTTCACATTCTACTTTGCAATAGTTTTAGGCTAAAAAATGCAAAAATAAACAATGATTTTTTTGTGTGTGTGTGTAACTTTACAAAATGCAAAGTGAGACGAAAAAACATCTTTCGTAATAAAGCCAATATTTGTTGATACAATCTTTTTCTTTCTTACCGGCATACATCCTATGGATTATTGTCTGCTGTTCGATCCACAAATTATAGCAAACGTGTGCTAATGATCATCACCGCAAGTAGGTTGAAATTAAGTCATGAACTAAAACAGAAACAGCTGTGTAGGAGGTTTAGAACTGGGTGAGTCCAGATTTTAAAGCAGACTCGGTTTTCAAGTTGTGCTGTACAGCTTTTCTGAAGAAGTCCAGAAGTGGTCAGCCAAAGAAACCAGTGCAACAGATGTAAGATCATCTCCCCTTTAGAAACAGAACATGTTCCGTACTGCAATTGGTTCAAAACTGGCACAAAAAGTGTGTCCCAAGAACGCCCACCCAATGTCCACCCAAAGTCTGGCCAAACCTCCACATGGGAGTATCCATTAGATACTTATCCATTCCGTAATAATACCAGAGAGGAATATGAAAACCCCCAAAAGTATTCTGCAGCAGAACAATGGCACCAAACACACGGGCAAAGTCATATCATTGTGAAATATCATCAGCCTAAAGAAGAGGGAGTACTTGGAGTGTTCAAGAGATTAGTCATATGTATACTCAGGTTAAGAACATTGAAAGAACGTGCTGATATGAAGTTATGGGGTATGAAGTTCGAGAAGGCAGGTTTGGAAGAACCCTCCACCTCAGGTTTTGGCTTTAAAATACCAATTTGATGGGTAACTTGGCTAATAATAAACACTTTTGAATGGCAGGCATCTGTGGTCTTCACTGTTGTAGATTTCTAAAATAGTATCATCTAAAAAGTGGTTAAGTGAGCTTCAAAGTGGCTTTAAGGCAAATAAAATTCATGAGCTAATCCAGATTCTTATATATTCAACTACACTTTTAATTTCAATGACAAAGATGTAATTAATCTCATTTATTGAATGTTTCTCCCCTCAGCAGTTTGAATACAGAGATCTTGATGTTGTTCAACTTCGATTCCTAAGATTAAACAGCAACGTCGCCACTCAAAGCATCTCTTTGACACTGTCCGAAAAATACATTGAGAACCTCAACAGAGTGAAGATACACTTACGAGGAGACAACGGCGAGGAAATCCATTCATCCCATATCATCTTAACACGACATGGTTGTGAGGTTGGAAATCATAAATATTTTGGGATACGATGATAAGCTACAGATCATTAGAAATGTTTTACTTTTTGTTACATTGCAGGTTAAAGTACACGTGAACGTTGAGGCGAATTCAGAGCTCCACAGAGGAGACATGCAATTGCTTCCCATACGAGATGCTTTTGTGCAGGATGCAGAAGAGACGATGCAAAGAGATGGAATCATTCTTCTTGGAGATTTGTGTTTTTTATAGGTTTTTGCCTAAAAAATTAGAATAGTTAGTTTATTTTTTATTTTTTATTTTTTTTACAGTGAGACTTTCTGAGTTTCTACACTTTGATCTTGATTAGTGCTTGGCTTTGTAGCTACTGCATGGTCATATTGTGAGAATATGATATTTAGTCTTGTGCTTTTGCAATTATTTATTATTTTATTTATAAAAGCTGGTATTGTAAAAATAAAATGCCAGAATTTGTATTCTATTTATTATACGCTATTGTCAGTATCTTATAAAACACAATGTTCTTTGTATTCCAAGAAAACCTCTTCCTCAATTATGTAATAAACAAATGATTATTTCATCTTTCTGATTGTTATCGCTTTGCCCTATTGACAAGGTCTACAAAAATCTCATGTCATATCTCCACAGGTAAACACACAGATTTCATGCAGTCCCTATAGAAAAACAGTATTACTGTGTTTTTTTTAACCAAAGTAACCATTGTACTAAACAATTATACTTATAAAAATGTTACTTAAACTGGAACAAATCTGGATACTGAAAGTCTGTCGAGCCATCTTAGCCAATCAGATTGCGTCTAGTTAAAGACTCCGCCCCTTTTGAGAACAAGCCCCTGTGTGTGGTTTGGTTTCATTTCGGTTCAGACCAGATGCGGACACCGATTAAAGGGTCCGGTAATCTTCGGATTTTTCCGGAAGTTTTATTATTAAGCTCCTAAATATTTGGAGGTCACCAAAGGTAAGTTATATGTATAATATATATTTGTTTTATATAATTTTTAAACTAAACCAAATGTTCATTCATTTCACTGAGCATTTCTATATCAGTGTTTACAATCGTATCTAGAAACGTGTGTATTCATTGTCAAAAACGGAATATCCTTTGTCATTTAGTTTCCAAAATATTTTAAATTTTGTAATTGGTAGAGTAAACTACGCTTGTAAAAACTAGATAATGACTGGGTTCTCAGCATTATCGAACTAAATAATGGTCGAAATCAGTTAATGGTCTCTGCTTCTTTAAATTTATATATATGTATATTTTAGAAATTTAGTAGGATTTTTAAAGCTAATATAATGCAATATAATGCAAAATGGTGTTGTGTTTGATTTCCAGTAGCAGGATGGTTACCGAGGGTGCTGGCACCCCGAGGAGTCGCAAGGGGTCTCAAAAAAAGGTGGCTTCTTCCTCAGATAAGAAAGACGTAAAAGATGACCCATTACCAAGCGATGGTGAGACTGAATCACTAAACCCAAAGCTTCACTTGATCCTCCAGGGGTTCGGCTCCAACACATTCAGTTCAGATCAGATTAGGGTTAGAATTTTGGTTAAGGTTAGGGCTATATAGGGTTAAATGACCTACAAATGTAAGAAAAATTTGGGTGCTTCTCTGTTTATTACCTGCCCATGGGCCTGTCTTAAAAGCCGTTACTCCTATGCAGCAAAATGTTTAGGCTGTAGGGGTCTAGTGTGTAAAAAAAGTAGTGGAATATAGCACGAAAATAATGATAATTTCTAAACTTGAAGGGTTTATATAGCAATATGATCCTTTTAATTGCTGTAATTAACAAAGACCAAACGTGCAGATTATTCAATCTGGATGTGAGATGACAAAACCCATGTTTAATTTAAGAAACCATCCCACGTATTTGTGGATCGAGCAGACTGCCATGTGATGTGGCATGTGACGTGATTTGAGAAATTACCCGGTTCTATCCAGTATTGTTATCAATGATGCAGTTGTTCACGCTAACAGAACACTGAAAATCCTGGAGTATTTTAATGTGCTTTTCAGAAATTGCTCTAAAGTTCACATGCAAAACATTCTTCTCATTTGGTTGACTTCTTAGAATAACAATGTAAGGCAGTTTCGTCTTTGAAAGCCAGTATTCTGTACATAAATGTCACTTAGTAATGATTAATAATAACCAGGACACAAGCTCTGTGTCCATCTGTGGATGTATGGTGGCTTTCATGTGTACTGACGTCTCATTTCAGGAACTGTGGAAGTGGAGCAAATAATTAGCACAAAACTAGAGCTGAGGAGGAGAGCAGAGGTACGTTCTCACTCTCTGTGGTTTTCAGTGGCTTTTTCAAATATTAAACCAAACACCATTAGGCACGAGTGAAGCTGCTTTGTGCTGCTCGTGTTTTGATCACCTCACTGCAGCCTATCAGTACTGCCATGTGATAACAGATAGTAAATGGCCAAAAGTGACCTTTAGTTTGGCTTCAATCTCGAGTCATTTCCATAGTTCAAATGGAGTGATTGATTTTTTGAGTTGTCTAAATGTGGAGTACTGTCCAAATGTTTTAGGTTAGTGTGGAAAAGTGCTGTAAACAAAGAATGCGTTCAGCGATTAAAATAATGACTGTTTATTTTTGTCAAGTTACAAAAGAATAATCGTTAAAACCCAGATGTGAATGAATCACAAATAGCTAAGTAGGAGGCTTAAAACTCAGACAGGACTGTAACCAAGGTGAGGTTGAGGAAAAAAAATATTGTCATGGCAGGATTGACCACAGCAACAAGACACAAAGTAGGTATATGGCATCAACAAGGTCTCTCCTGGATCATGATTTGAAAGTAGACGGGGCTACAATATGTCCAGTTCAAGCTTGTTTGAAGAAACAGAAAGAATTGAGGATCATAGATGCAGTGTTGGCCAAGGAACTTGTGCAGCGGATGCAAGACACACCTATCTACTGTCCAGGGAAGTCTGGCGAGAAGTGGCCTTCATGAAAGAGTTGCAACCAAAAATCAGAATCTCAACAAGTGACTCAAGTTTGCATGAAACGGTAGGAACTGGGATGTAGAAAAATGGCAGTGGGTGGTCTGGAAATTAGTTTGTACATCCAAGGGCTAGAGAACTGTACAATAGTGCCGGTGCAAACAGGTTTCATCATTCACTGCTTTTTAAAAATAAATAATGAACACATCCATGTTTGAAAGCATTCTTTGTTTACAACATTTTTCACAACTACCTAAAGCTTTTGCACAGTATTGAAGATCTGCTTGTTACGTCCTGTGGCTGTTAGAGGTCAAACCAGGTCCAAGCCAGCCTCCGATTGGTCCTTGTGTGATTGGACTGGCCTACAAAAAACCAACTACATCACAGTGGGTGGAGCCTAGGAAGTAAACCAAGCACCAAAGGAGGAATAGGGAAATAAAACACAATGTTGAACAAAAATAACCACAAAGACCCTATGGGTCGTAACACTGCTACCCAACTTAAATCAAAGAATTTAGACAAGTGCTACCCACTGTGGCACCATGCTGCTCTGAGTTTATCATGCCATACATAATTTGGTATTCATAAATGTGCCGTAGGCTTACTGGACTTTATTTAGTCTCCAAAAAGAAAACAAAATGGCCAAAATTAGATTACCTCATGTGTCTGGATTCCCCAGATTGCCTATATTTTTGATGTGTTGGGGTTTATAAGTGCAAATGTTTTCCTCCTGTTTGCACAGAATTTGAAGGCAGGGCTGATGAAACAGTTTGATGCTGAGGTGGATGAGTTCATGGACAGTCTGATTGAGGAGTCTGCCAGTCTCGGCTCTTCACATACGAGGCCGCTCTTTCCCCTCTCAGAGAAGGAGAAAAGCGAAATCAGGTACTGGATTATTTTTTTTTACAGATTTCTTCTAATTGGACTGTTTCTGTAATTTTTAGCAGTCATTGTGTTTGTTTTCTAACACATCTTTGATCTTTCCTCGTGTAGACACACACAAACTTCTCAAAGCCAAAGCAAGCAGTTTGTGGTTCGCCGTTCCTTGTTAGAGTGAGTCATGCTGCACTTTTCTCAGATTCATTACGTAAACTTCTACTGATTATTTATGGATTCGGAAATAATTAAGCTATTTATTATGTTTAGGAGTTACTGATGAAAGCAATGCATTAAATCTTTAGGATTAAAGACTATTGAAACTTTTTTTTTGCAGTGATCTGTTTGAGGTCAACCACATCCGCACCATCTATCACATGTTCATCGCCCTCCTCATCCTCTTCATCTTCAGTACTCTTGTTGTGGATTTCATTGACGAGGGGAGGTTGTGCATTACAATATCAGATTGTTTCATTTTTTACTAATTTAAAATTTGCTCTAATAAATTACCTTTAAAGCAGTTTTGATGTAATTTTTTTGTAAAAACTCTGTTGTAATATTTTTTACAAATATTTTTTATTTAAAAAAATATAATAAGTGTTGAGACAAAATGGAAATTCATAAATTTTCCAAAAAAGCAAAGACTAGGTCAAAACAATGTAATAATTTTATTTTTATTGTATAATTACATAATCAAATTTTATTGTACTTCTCCTTAACCTTCTACATTGTTCCAAGCATTTTTAGCTTAACTTTAACTTTGAAAAACACAAGCCATATCACAGGCCTTACACGTCCAAGGGTTATCCCTTCTTTTCACCACTAGATGGCACTGATGCACCGATTTCTCTGTAAAATGAAACTAAAAGATGATTGCGCATTTTCTCAAATTGTAATTTTAATTACTTTCTAAATGATGTGTAAATATAACCTTTTTAAATGTATTTTAAATCCAAATTAAACAATAGTATCTTGTCAATTCTGCTTAATTCAAAACAGCCGATGCATTAGGCTCACGCAACAATGTGTGCAGAGACTTCTAAGGGTTAACTGCCAAAATATTTACAAGCAAATATTTAATATTATGCGATAAATAATGTATATGATCTTTTATTCCAGTCATAATCTTACATGTAACACTCTTTCCTTGTCAACGGGACAGCACGACGAAGTGGAAACATTACAATGTGCTGAGCATCCTCCTCTCTTGTCTCTCGATAGACTGGTGCTTGAGTTTGACTTGCTGGTGTATGCGTTTGGCCAGTTCCCCCTGGTGGTCGTGACGTGGATGTGCATGTTCCTGTCTGCTCTGGTTGTTCCGTATGTTCTGCTCTGCACCTGGGCCAGTTTTTACCCCTCCTCAAGCCATCCGGTTGTATGGACTCTGCTGGCTGGTTTCCTCTTGCTGCTCTACCAGGGGCTGTTTTTGGGTTTCTTGCCCACATATGTGGTGCTGAATAACACGCTTCCCCCAGCTTCATGCTTCATAGTCATACTTGAACAGGTACCATGGAAACGGGATGATTTTGTCACTCTGCTAATTGGTTTTTTGCCGTCATATCTGTTTTGTATATGAAATTGTGTAAGTCTGATTTTCTTTTAAATTTACAGCTCAATCTGTTTTTGGTGCAAACAGGTCCGACTGATTATGAAGTCTCACTCTTTCATCAGGGAAAATGTGCCAAGAATAGAATCCTTAGAGCGAAACAAATCTAGTAGGAACTTCATGCTGCTTACACCAGATTAAATGAAATATCTGCTTTTAATAATCGTTTGCTTTTTTCAGGTGTTGCTGTGCCTCAATTTACCCAGTATATGTATTTTTTATTTGCTCCCACGCTAATATACAGAGATAGTTATCCAAGGTATGAACTCTATTTATGTATTTCCTTGCTTACTTTGAAGTGATGCTGACTGCCATTTCTTCTTTGTAGAAATCCAAGAATTCGATGGGGTTATGTAGCTACAAAGTTTTCCCAGGTTGGAACATGTTTATGTTGCAAACGTTTATTCTGAGATTTCATGAATATTACAAAAAAAGGGATTCTTTGTATTTTCTTGATCCAGGTCCTGGGTTGTTTATGTTACGCATACTATATATTTGTAAGGTTATGTATCCCTCAGTTCCGCAATATCAGCCTGCAGCTCTTTGACCTGAGGGCGATGGTGCTGTGTGTGTTCAACTCCATCCTGCCAGGTACACTGCCAACATGGCCCCAGCCATTTCATTACGAATAAATAGGAAAATAGATCCATAATTCTTCAATTTTCATCGGTAGGAGTGCTAGTACTTTTCCTGGCCTTTTTTGCCTTTCTCCATTGCTGGCTGAATGCGTTTGCTGAAATGCTGCGGTTTGGAGACAGAATGTTTTATAAGGTAAAAAAAATAGACTTAAATGGCCAAACTGCCATTCCTTGTGGAGCAGAGGGGGATAATTCCCAATCGTAAAATAGTCTAAATAAATGGAAGTGTGTTTATAAAGTTTTATATTTTTAAAATATACATTTTAAATGACTGAAACCATTTCTGAGTTGTATTTTTTTTCAAACGTGTTTTTAAATGATTTTAAAAGTGTATTAGGCCGTAATTTGTGCACTAAGGGCTTATACGTATTGGAACCCCTGTTCTAGAGATACTGATTAAAATCCTATTAATGTATTTCTTTTCCAGGACTGGTGGAACTCCACGTCATATGCAAATTATTACCGCACGTGGAACGTTGTAGTGCATGACTGGCTTTATTACTACGTCTACAGGGACTTCCTGTTTGTAAGCTATCTGTCCATCTTTTTCTGTGATTCATTTGCTTATTTCGCACGGCCGCCATTTTAACAAAGAAAGAGAGGCTCCGGGGGTAAAAACCCCAGAAATAGTACGAAAAAAATCAAGAAAAGGGATTTTTATAGGAATGTGTTATAGTCAGAGTCATTATCTGACCAAAAGTTATATATTTAACATTGATTTCTATACTGGTGATGCAGCCTTCAATATGGCAGCCTGTGAGATTCAACGTTTATTTTCAGTCCAATTAAAGATCTTAGCAATAGTTCTAGGTTTGTTGGGAATGCCATGAATGTTTACCTCTACTTCCTGGTTTCTTTCCACCGGAGCCTCTCTTTCATTCTAAAAATGGCGGCTGCGTGAAATAAGTGAAGTGACTAGTGTTTATTGTAAAGTGTAAACCCTTGTCAATAAGTGAACTTCAGAGAGGAGTTAGCTTTACCCCAGATCCAAACAAGATCACAGTGTGCCAAACCTCTGTAAAAGTACACTGTAAAATTTTTTTTTTCTTTAGATATTTGACTGCTCCTTACCTAAAAAAGTATGGTTTGTCAACTGAACTATTTTAATATAATCGGTTCTCACAAAGGGTTTGGGTGTAACAATATACTGTGACACAATTCAAAATTGTCACAATACGTATCGTAGAGCTACTGGGAGATATCGTCTCGGAGCTGAAGTACATTTTATTTATTGGAGTGATTGTGATTCAAGTCACTTCTGAAACTTCTTTTCCTTCTCTCTTTGTTTTAGGTAATATTTACTAGGAGCCAACTATCCTTTACTCACATTTTAGAGAAAAAATATTACAAATTTAGCTCTCTCCATCACTACGAGTAAAAAAGACAATGCAAACACTGCTCTCTAGTGGATGGATTGAGCATTGTATGACCTCCTTATTTTTGTAGACCCAAACTAATATTTTTTTTCCAATTATATTTTTTCAATGGTTTGTTGTGTAAACATTTCAACAATTGGTTTAAAAACAAAGTTGTAAAATGTTGTGATCATAGACATGATTTCGAGGTATTTATCGTATCGTCAGCAGAGGATATTGTTACATCCATAATTTTGAGAACTTAACTCAAAGGTCAGATTGAGGCAGTTCGGAAACGTTTGTGAAAATATCGGCAGACAAATGTTGAGGTTGGGACTCCCCATATTTACATTTTTGGGAAACACTTTATCCATTACATTTATTCATTTGGAAGATGCTTTTATCCAAAGCAACTTACATTACACCATTTCACCAGTTCTTGGGTTTGAACCCAGACGTTTGCGTTACTAGCACAATGCCACAGGAGGCTGTGAGGAAGACTTGTAGATTTTTGGATTACATTTTTTTGGTGTGAAAGGATGTGATGGTTTGGTTGGGGTAGACGATTCATTAGAATGTGTACTTCTCTCAAATCTATCAAAAATAGTTTCTCTGGAAATGTCCACGAAGGATTTCGTATACATTTATTCCCATCTATAGCCATGGGATATAAGCCCCCAACACACTCGTGGCTTATTATCCTGTTGAAACTATCATAGCAGGGAGTGGAATTAAAAATCAAGTCACAGCCCTTGCTTCTACGAGAGACTAAAAGTCATATTTCCTGCTTGGATTCACGTCAGTGTCAAATCACAATGATGAGAAAGCAGCATTTGGGAAAGAGTAGAGCTTTCGGTACTTTTCCACACTCTCCTGGCGTTATGTTACAGGATTTTATAAAATGAAAGTTTTTGACTGTCATGATTATGATGCTGTTTCTAAACTTGCTTTTGCAGATGACACAGGGGAGATTTCGTGCTGTTGCCATGTTGCTAGTTTTTACTGTTTCTGCCGTGGTTCATGAGTACGTTCTCGCCATCTGCTTTGGCTTCTTCTACCCCGTCATGTTCTGCCTCTTCATGTGCTTTGGAAGTAAGATTACCATCCACAACAATACCAATCTTAGCTAGTGGCCATAGATGTTTATACATAGATACCATGTGAAGCAGTGTCGTCTGAAGAAGCTGAGATCTAGCAGTGATTTAAAATCTCCACAATACAAAACTTTTTTTTTTTTAATTTTCATTATTTTTTTCATGTTGTATACATGTACATGAACTTACGACAAACACCCACATGCATAAATATGCTGAATATTATCATTTACATTTTAGTTTATAACCTGCTGATGGTGGTGAATCGTATACAATTAAAAACCGACTAATAATGTAACATTTAATTATTAATTCCAATTTTATTTAAGAATAACATGGACTAATTAACAAATGTCACATTCATCCTCTCACTGATACCTTATTAACAACATTTCTATGGCTAGTGGTCAATAGAGGGCACTAGGAGACCACCCCATCACTCACCGTTCCTTGACCTAAACGTGAACAAGACTTTACAATTAAATGAAAATGTGTTAATACCTTGAAAATTATTTTTATTTGTAAATATACATATATTTATCTATTAGGGGATTCACAGTTAGTCAGTTAATATTTTATTTACTCGCATTTTTGTGTGTGAAGTGTATCCCTGAAATGCACTGTGAGAAAATCTTATGCGCATTTTGGAATTTTACATAAAAGAAACCTGAGAAGGATAAACTTTTTATCCATTTTTGCATTGACTTTAGTTTGTTATTGGTCAGAGGTATGTCAATTGTGTTGGTAATGCAAACTCAAAGGCACATTTGTATGGGCACATAGACTGGCGTTCTAATCTAGCTCATGTTCAGTGGCAGCATTTCAATGCAAGACATTGGGGGCGCCCAGGGTACAAACTTGCTGTGTCTAGAGTTTATTGTAGATGCCTGAAATAGCACACCAGGCCCATTTTGTTGTCATTTTATGTTCCCTCTGCCAGTCAGAGGTGAATTAAAATAGGAAATGAATGAAGAAAAGGTACTGAACAATTAAAAGCAGTCTTTTGAAAAGGCAAAACTTTTGTGCTCTCAAAAGGGCAGAATTTATGTATAAAAAATTAAACCCTTAATGTGAATTCCTTTGAATGTAAACAAATGTGATTGAAATAGCGTATTTGTTGACCCTTTCTACCAAAAGATGCTCAAGCCGCCACTGCTTTACCACCTAAAATGGCTTCTACCTTTTTAAATAATGATTTACATTTGTACAAACTAATGATGACAATTTTCTCTTAGTGGCTTTTAACTTTGTTCTTCACGACCGGAGGAAAGGGCCAGTCTGGAATGTTATCATGTGGACCTCTTTGTTCTTGGGTCAGGGGGTCATGATCTGCCTGTACTCTCAGGAGTGGTACGCGCAGCGCTACTGTCCCATTGAAAAGGTAAAGAGAATTAATGAAGAAAACAATGTCTAGATTTCATTGTTGGCTTCTTTATACGTTTATCTCACTTGTGTTTCCTCAGCCTACTTTAATAGACCTGCTGAAGCCTCGATCCTGGACTTGCTACCCATGAACTAACCCTGCTACTACTGAGCCACATCATGACTGTGATTTACACTGAACTAAACTTGATACTCTGTAAAAATGAAGACGTTTTATTTGTATTTTTTATGGGCATTAATTCTATTTATTTCAACTTTTATAATTGAATGAGGAGTGGCAATGTCATACTTTACTATTCAGATCTATTTCAGTTTAGAAATGGATTATGTTTACTGAAGGTTTTAGATCTTGTTTCTAATGGGCTTGTAAAATATATATATATTAATAAAAGTTTTAGAGCAGCTTTTGCAAGAAAATGTACTTATAAGGACAATGTGCTCAAATGTATTATTTTATTATGAACTGTTTTTAATATTTTTGATTGCATGAAACGACTTAATTTAACACGGTTGCTGTGGTAACCGTGATTACCAACAGCTGCAGTGACTGTGATTACCGGCAGGTGGAGATGAAGGCACGGACAAATAATTCCCTGTAAAATACATCACGGTTTATGTTCATGTTAGATTTTTCATCTAAAAAAAACGGTTTCTCGTTCATTTCTTTGAAATTATGAAATTCCGGATATTGTCTGCAAAGGAAAATAAACAGTTTCCCAGGGATTCACTGGTGTGAGTTGTTTGAATCACGATTCATCAGCATGCATGAACAAGAAAAAAACACTGACACAACTTGGCTTTTAATTTACAAAATACACAGGAATATCTGCCTTCCGGCTTTAAAGACGCTTGCAATAAAGGGTGTTGCATATTTTCATACTTTTGGCATTAGTATTCATTTCAAACGCTACAGTATGAGTAAAAGTCTTCACAAAATAAGTGCCTACGTCAGAGGTGCTGTATTAGTCATTGCTATGAACACACACACAAATAAATAGATAGATAAAAAACAGAATGAGGCACAAAGATGAGTGAGTAGAAGACAAAATTATTAGTCTCCCTTTGAAATCTCACAATTTTAAACATTTCCCAAGCACAATTTCATAAATATGATAGTTTATTTAGGAAGATTGTAGTGCAACTAATTTCAAAAACGTGACTGGTTAAATGATCACTCTGATGTTAACCGTGAATCCCATTTGCTTGATAACAGCCTTTAGTTGCTGTAATTCTCAACAAATCTCAAACATTTCTCATGAGGAACAATAGCACATTCTTCATGAGCTTGTCTCTCGAGCTCCTTCAGATTTGTTGGTCTTCTGGCACAAACGTTGAATTTTCTATCGAATTCAAGTCTGGGCATTGTGCAGGACGGTCATTTTTATTCATTTGGAGCTATTTCTTTAGCAGATAGGAGGTATACATTGCCACGTTTTTTTGCAGAATCTCTGACAAAACTTGATCTTTTCAAATGTTTACATCAATCCTGATCAGGCCATTCTAACGGCCAATCAAAGTAATATGTGCTTGACGGAATAAAAAATATTAACTTTAGCAGGTTTAATGTGATTATTTAATTTTGAATTATTTTTGAAGCAACTTTCCCTAAAAGAAAAGAAATAAAGGAACATGATACCAAAGCCTTCCCTTTATCTGCTAAATGTCACTTCGGGATTATTCGATAAAATGAGCAAAGTATTTTGTATTTCATTTGTTAATTTTGGTTAAAGTGATCGTTACAGTGATGAGGATGATGATGATGATGTGCAGCTCCCGTCATTGGCTCGTGCAGCGCACGCCACTGACTCTGCGGTAAAGATGGCGGCCGCGGAGGGGGCGCGCAGCGGCTGGAGCAGAACCCGACAACCCCGAACGGGTCCACGCTGAAAGAAACAGCACCGGATACCGGAAGATAGTGCATTCCTGTTTGACAAAGCCGCATATCCGTAGTGGTTTATTAGAAACGATTAGACCGCATATGTTGGCTGTTAGGTGGTGGGTGGGTTCTCTCGGTCACTCTCACACACGCTCACGCAGAGATTGCTAAGCTAAGCTAACGGGCTCGGCTCGGTCCGGTCCGTTAGTCCTGGAGGAAGAGGAACGCTGGGGTGACCGAGAAGGAGAAGGTTGTCGCCTCAAACGGAACAGGTCGTCGTTCCGCGGTTCGTTTATTCGCTGTGGGATGTGAACTATCCAAACGGACGTCGAGGGGTCTTTCCACGGATCTGTTTTGTTTTCCCACCCGGAACACTCACAGGATGGGACAACAGGTAGGCCGCGTGGGAGAAGGGACTTCCGCTGGGATCCAAACCCAACCGCAGGGACAGCAGCAGCAGCAGCTGGGTAGAACGAACCGGGTCAGCGGCTCTGGGAGGAGACCCCGAGACGGCGGCGGGGGCATCAACCTTACGGGGACTCCGCCGGGGAGAACAGCCGTCGCTGCAGCAAACATTATGCCAGACCCCGGAATCAATGTTTTCACCCTCCACTCAGGTACGAGCCCATTCTGGGTGGATTCATGCACGACATGGAGAATGTTTTCTTACCTAGTTGGGGGGGGATTCGCAACATCAGTGTTTCAATATAGATGACAGCTTCATCAACCAGATCCCTTGACAATACCAACTCAAGTGCATAATGTTGCTCCATCTCATTATAACATTTGACATTGGGCTGTATTTTAACTCCATACTGGGGCAAACAAGTGGTTAGTCTTAATGCCCAATTCAACATTTTTGATGAAAGTGATTGTTGTGTGTGCGCGCTGCTCCTTCACATTACTAACAACATTCGACTCAGATCTAACCTCTGAAGCATTGACTACAAAATCTGGACGACATGACTCTGCCTACTGGCATTCAGCTAATTTGAGCAAAGCGAAATATGGTTGCTGCCATGACGGTCAGAGAGAGGGTGCAACTTTCTGACAGCCATGGTTTCAGAGCTCCACCTCGAGTCTTGTTTGAAAACAACTCATGTTGTAAATGATCTTTGTCACATGGTAAGTTCTTCACTGAACACAGCTGACCCTTTTTCAATGTTCATAAATCCCACTACATACAGGAGTGTCCACTACGGGTGAGCACTGTAGCCGGCCTCACTGCTAATATTTATTTAATTTTTTTTAGGGTTGATAATGATTATTTTCAGACTATGGATGCTTTGCTGAATGCTTATTCGTCATGCGTGGTACAAAGAAATTCCATCTGTGATGTTTTGCACAGGGTTCTGCATTTTGTTAGTGGTTATTGACCATCCTCACTAGTAAGGGTTTCATTGTGGGAACTGCAGCTTTCTCAGATTACTGTGGTGATCAGTCGTGTAATGTTTCTCAGATAACAAATCGTGAGGGATTTCAGGAAGCTGATGTTTGATTATATAACACAGTTTGCGTGGCATTAAGTACATAAATGTGCTTTCTCGCAGACTTCCATAAATTGCATATTATTGGTATCAGGATGCATGTGTGGCATGATGGTACAAGATTGCCATAATAAGGAATGGAGACATTTTCTTTCTTTGGATGATGTTGGATGTGATCGTAGTGAACAGACCCCAAGGGGGACAGATCCTGGGGTGAACAGATCCTGACAGTCAAACCCGTTGGGTACAAATGCTGATTTGTGAAGGCTACAGATGAGCTATTTATATTTTTATCCCTGATTGCCAGATGTACAGTATAACTTTGGGAAAGTCATCTGATTAATCATGAGAACAATTGCACAGCTTCCTGGATCACTGTCATTTCTATAGTACACTACTATTGTAGAGTGGATGGTAAACGTCAACAGACACTGATGTCTTTGAGATGGATATTAGAATATCGGCTAAAAGATTTTATCCTTTCATGCTCTGCAGACAGCCAGTGAGTCGGTTAACCCAATTCCATGGGTCACAGTGCCACTTCCCCAAGCTTTCATTTATTTATCAATCCTAGCACATAACCGCCGGCTTTTATATTTTCAGCAGGCTGGTGCAAAGTGCTACCCTCAACATAATGCAGTACAGAGTACCCGAACCAATTGATTTCTCAGAGCCCAGAACTCTGGAGACCTTTAGTTGGCATATCATTAAAGGAAAACATTCAGTGTTTTTGGTTTGTGTCATTTACTAAGGCACTTGAAAGTCTTGATAAGTTGATGAGCCATGAGAGATCAAAACAAGTGGTAATGTGCTGATTGAGGTTGGCTAATGGGTGTCTCCGTATGAATCTTCAGGCTTCTCATTGGCCAGCAGTTTTAAATATTTAGTCATCTTAGATATAAATCCATTTGTAAAGCTATCTTTAAACATCTGTCAGTATATATACACCATCTATTTAGTAGGGGTGTAACGGTACGCTAAAATCGTATTCGGTTCGGTACAGTGTCTTGGAGAGCTCGGTTTGGTTTATTTTCGGTACAAAACAATAAGAACTTACAAAATCTTTACTTTGAAAAGCTGCCAATACACAATAGAATTCTTGCATAAAATAAATAAAAGTGACACATTTGGGTGATATTTTAAATAAATTGCACTCTTTATAAAGAAATACACATTTTTTAAATAAAAAATTAAATACTGCAACTAGTTAGGACCTGAAAACTTTTAACACTAGCAACAGCTTTAGCTTGTAACTCAACAAAACTAACTATTCAAGATTTAAGTTTTTGGCTAAAAAGATTAACCTATCCACATTTTCTGAAGAGAGCGCAGATCTGGTTGCAGTGACAATATCTCCAGCAGTAGAAAATGTTGATGTGTTGCCTGCACGATCTCCGTGGAACAATGTCGGCATACAACTTTAAATTTATCCACTCGTCTATCCCCGTCATGTATTTTAACAGAGAAGCCAAAGTGTTCCCAAACAGGAGACCGTAGTGAGGTGGGAGGGTCTTCAAGCTCTGGCTTCTCTTTCGCTTTTACCATTTCTCAGTTACTCGTGCAGCTCTACTGTGCTTCACTCAATATCGTCCGTGCGGAAACTCGCCTAGGAACAATGTTCCGCTACGCTTAATATCGCGCTAATAATAAATTTCTATTATATAATAAAAAAATATACCAAAACAGTATGCAAGTGTACCGAACCAAACAGGCCGCACCGAAACGGTTCAATACATTCCCGTGAACTGTTACACCCCTACTATTTAGTCAATTCATTGAAGAGCGTAAAGTGTGATGCCACTTCTTTCGCTGAAACTGAATGGCAAAAGAAGCTGTTGCTTGTTGGCAATCAGTTTTTTTTCCCTGATTAAAAGAATTGGACTTGACGTGTTCACCACAACCTACCAGATGATCAGCTTTCCATGGACATGAAATTAATTTCCTGATTTAGACATATCTGATTTCAACACCGGCAAAGTACACAAAATGCTTGCAAAAGTTATGTACAATTTATATTTATTAGAGATACTATTAGCTAGCAAAGCTGCATTTGAGCCTTTAAAGAGATTCCTAAAATTGGCACATTCTCATTAAACGAACAAAATAATACAACAAATAATATTTAATTGCATTTAACGTCAAGTACTTAATTGGACGAAACACTTTTTGTTCTGTTTAAATCATGTTTGACATAAGTTGTAGGAGTATTCCACATATAACAAGACACGTTTAAATTTTAAGTCAATTAGCGAATATGGTGATGTACTCAAAAATCGGACAAAACGGTGACCACCAATCCAAGTTCTGGATTCTAGTTATTTTTCTACGGCAGGCTACTGCATTGGGGTAGCAAAGATCCCTGGGTGTAATATTACAGTAAATTACTTCCACAGATTTTATGGTCAAAAATATGATTAAAAAAACCTTTGGTAGCATGTTTAAGTTGGAGCTGCTCCAATAGTGGAAAAATGATTATTGCGGCATGATGAATGTGCGGCAATCGTGATAGTTGTAAATGGTTATTCTTTTACATGGTGCACTGGTTCCATGGAGGAATGTCCTAATTTCTGTCCCTAACTAAAAAAAAACAAAAGGCAGAAAATGACTAGCTGAAATATTACTCTCTCTCTTTTTTTTTTTTAAGTGTAATTCAAGTTAGTATTTAAAACAGACATTTCACAGATGAACATTGTACTTATGATGCAATATGTTCAGAAAACTTTTAAAAACTTTAATTTAAACAAACTTTGATTGATAGGTGGTGGTTCTGTTCTGTTGGACTGGGAAATTGAAGTAACCAGAGGAACATGTAAATTCTTTGATGGCTTTAATGTGTTTATTTTTTCTCTTTTAGGTAAAAGAGAAAATATTATTTAAATATTGCAGAGATCTCTAGCCCCTCTCAAGACTGCGGTGTGTCTTGTGCAATGCATAGGATGTAATCTCATTTCTGCAATGGAATAAGATGTGTCAGTGAAGAGATTAGGCGTAAATCCAGGAGACTTGCATTATCAGACACATCCCTAGCGTCTGTTTAGTTCAAGTGTCATCATGCTTCCCTTTCAAAGTCTAAGTGCTTTTCAAAGTGCTTTTATTTTCACGCTGCATCATGTTGTTGCATTACGGGTACATTCAGTGCATATAAATTCAGTTTTTCACACACATGAACAGCTAGGTTTCATTGATATGGTCTGGTTGAATCAGATGGGCTGTGATCAGTTTCATATTACATAACAGCATTCCCAAGAAGCCTTTTCAACACCCATGGCAGTAAAAAAGGCCTGTGTATATGCGCCACTGTTGAGATCATGATGCATGTCAAGACAAGACATCCAGAGTCTGCCAACACTTCCTGTATGCAAAACCACTTGGCTGGTTCAATCCTTTCTTCTCATTTACTCACACTGCTGAAGGTTTAAGCTACCCATCTCAGCTCTGGTAATGTGGTTGCAGTCACCTGATGATGTCATGTTTTGCTTAACCACGAGATGTGGTTACAACTTAGAACCTTTTGGTACCAACACATTTGCATGAAATTTAGAACTGAGCATTCAAAACAAAACAAATGCTTAAGGTCTGGAGGTGGTCAATTTTGTAGAACACATCTGAACATTAAACATTTAAATGTAAATTGAAGTGTTGGTTTAGGAGGATTGGTATTCAGAACCTTATCATTTTAATATAATTTATAATTACTGATTCTAGGCATGAAAATGGCAATAAAAGCTGACGTAGTGTTAAAATGTCATGGTTTTAAAGTCTTTATGTTGTCATTGTAAAGGCGAACGTATCGTCTTTTTCTTTAGACAAATAAAAAAACTGTCCAAGCTACAGCAATCAAACTCTGGTCTGTCTCTGGTTATGTTTTTCTGATTCGTATCACTAAAGGAATTCTGACAAACGTAGAGAATGCTGGGAAATTTACCATTGACTTAGCATGGGGTTTGTAAACGGGAACTCAAACTGAGAATCTTGTAGAAACTTCAAACTGACCGCTCTTGTGGAAGTCATCAGTCTGTGAACATAACCACTGTGCAAAAGAATTTGAATAGACTCTTAAAGGGGTTACATATTTACCAATGATACTGCCATTGAAAATAAGTGGAAAAAGGCAAGGAAGATGCAATATCATAAAGAGGTGATGAAATGTTATGAAATGTTAGTCATAGTAACAACTTAAACCACAATAATGGCTCTATAGCAACCAAACTGTTTACCCTAGCAACCATATTATCTGACCTCTATCTTAGCTTTGGTAAATGAAGACATGGGATTTTTTCAGTTTTGCATATACATCTCAGCTTATGAAAATCATGTAATTCATAGTGACATTTGGAACATTTTTATGAATACTTTTGTAAACCAACATCAATGTTTGTATACAAACTTTTAGCCATCCAGGTTTCGTTAATTTTTGCTTAACGCATCATGCACAGAAAGTTAGTTAATATTTTTACAATTTCTATAGACTAGAGTTTCCCCATTTATTCAAACTTTCTTACTCTGTTTTGGCAACGAGAGAGGGCAACAGTGTCGGGTGTGCATCTTGAAGCTGCAAATGCAAATCCTTTTAAAACCCTTTTCAGTGAGGAACTATGCTTCACCATATTCGTCATGTTAAATGAACATATGTCAAATAGTCTTTTATAGCGTTGGGTTGTCATTTTCATGTCTGTGCAAGATTTTATTATGTAAAACCAATTCAAATAACATTGATCACAGCTATAAATTTTGTCGTCTTTGTTTGAATGACATCATATTTGGTGTATTTAGCACAAAATCCTTCCATTATGTATAATACAGATAATGCAGTATTGTGCAAAATTTTCAGGAAAGTGTGGAAAAAAATGATCTAAATCTAAAATATCAAATAGCAAACAAAAGCAATAAATAAATATTTGATGTCTCCTCCTGAATGAAGTGAGCACAGCAACAAGACACAAGGTATTCAAGCTCTTATGAAACATTAAAGGTTGTTTACACAGCGGTTGACCAGGGAAACTGTATAGTTGGTGCTTCTGAAATGCAAGACGGCAGTGCATTCAGATCAGAGCTTGTAGTAAACGGTAGGACCCAGGTACACCAATGAAAACATAGTAACTGGAATACAGAGCACATGCTCTAGACAGATGTCAACACGTGAAAGATTTGGCTGTACCGCTGTAGTAAATGGTACTTTTGTTAAATTTGCTGCATTTCTACAAATTTTGTTCGCGATTTGGTCAGGATTAATGGCGCACACAACACCTCTTTAAAACTTTTGCACAGTAGTGAATCCAATCAACACTGTTGACCGCTAGCTTAATGCTTTCCACATTTAATCTGGAAAATGGGACTAGGTTCATCATGAAGGGTGCCGAGGAGTCTTGTAGGATCCTTGATCTTTTGGAATTGGCCCATTGTGTGGCCCGTCATTGTTGGTTTGTTCCTCTGGGTGTGAATTCATTGCGTTTTGTTCGCCTAAAAATAGACCTGGTCCTGTGTCGCATGACTTAGCTTTCAGATAAACAGGTGAGCATGTGCTACCATTCTCAAGTGCCATACTAGCTTTACCCATCCTGTAATTGGTACATGGCATGTGCACAGTTGAATTCTTGGCCTGTAGTATCAATGGTTTTTGGAAATGTGATGTCTCATGGCAAAATATTATATGGTATTTACTATATGATAAACTCTCGATGTCAGACCTATCCTTCATGCATGCCTTGTGCTTGTCGTTGTGCAAAGCTTTCCTCCCGTGGTGTCATTTCCTGCATGACAGATGTGGTCAACACGTCTCATTCCAATGTAATGTTCTGCATCTTGGGAAGTTTTCATAGTAGATTTAAAATGTATACTTTTACTTGAGTTTTTCTTCTCTGTCTGTTTCTCTCTTTACCTCTCATCTATTTCTTAAAACAGCCTTAAGAAAATGGCTCAGATGTGAGCTACATTTTTAATTTGTAGAATATAAGGTGAATTAATTAATCAGTCAAATGCTCTTGGGTAGTTTTACAATAGCTACGTTTTACTCGTACTTTGAGTCGTATTTAGAACAGATACTTTTACTCTACTAGCTTTACTTTTTTTGGCAAGTAATGTTCCTTTTACTTGAGTATAATGTTTCAGTACTCTTTACACCACTGGTCTCAACACACTCCCATAGAATACTGCGGAGTTATTTATTTTGTAAATTCTATTTTTTGTCTTTTTGTAAGCAAAACAACTAGTGAGTAATTGGGGGCTCCATGGTTCCATTTTGGTTGCCAATTTTACGCTTATACAAGGTAGTGACACGCTTCCTGTGTGGAGTACTTCATGTGGTGGGTTGGTGACTACATCACACACAGCACAGGACTAAACTTTGTCTCTGCTTTTTAGATCATTAAGTGATGGTAAATGCGTGTGTATTTGATTTGCTTATGAATGGATTCTCCAACTGGCTACTGTGCCTAGTCTTTTCATGCCATCAAATTCCTGCTGGTAAAGTTCAAGACCACTGAAGTGCATGGTGGAAGCTGGTCATCCGGGAGTGCATGTTTGTGTCCTGAATGTTCTGTTCATGGAGACCAGCTTTGAGTCCACAGTGGTTCTAGTGCAGCTGCTGGACGCCTGGCCTGAGTTCAGCGCAACAGCTGCACCACTCAGTCCTGACGCACACACAGCTGTCACACACCGAGGACAAAGAAACACACACAGAAAGTGCATATGTGCTGAGGAGCGCACAGGGCAAACACATGCAGCCACGCGACGTACCCTCTGCTAGCCAATTGCTAGTTCATTCTAAAGAGAATGATTGAGGGTCTTGAAATTTCACCCACACTTAGGGTTGAGTTTCAATCGATTGTAGTGCCAGATAAATATTTTCAAAATGATGCTGGTACCTAATCAATGCTTTATAAATTTATTTGACTTGTGTGTATTTTTTATCATTATATGCTTAAATAAATGTCAGTGTTTCCCCTACAATTCAATGGGAAGGGTGCCCTGCCCCTGGAAGACCGGTACGCTTTCCCCAAGAAAAGCTCAGTACATTTTCAACTAATTTTAACTGCACATAAAAGTAGGTCCACATGCTTCGTAGTTAGAATAAATGCCGAAACCGCTTCAAACCATGACTCAGAAGCAACTCTGACAGATTTTTCTTATTAGTTGGGCGATTATTTTGTTGATTAATCAGATAAAAGCTAAATGCTTCTTTTTTACTTATAACTACATAAAACCATAAAATCTGGGTAATATTTATGCATCAAAGTAAGTGATTAACAATCTTTAATTTTGACATTTTAGACCTTTAACGAAAGACCAAGTTTTTTTTTAAACAGTAAAACTCATCTAAAATATGAATGAACAAACAAAATGCAAAACAACTGTTGTACTTTTATTATATTCACATTTTGAATTTGGACAAAAACATACTGCAAATGACATTAAGTAGCAGAATTAGCTAAAATATCAAAGTTATTAAAAATAATATTATTGGAAGAATAGTTATTAACACATTAAATTAGGTTTGAAAACAGATTTGCTAGTTGAGTTAACTTTGTAGTGGACTATTTAAAAACTGTTAAAATGAAAAAAATTATTTAAAATGCTCCCACACTTTGCAGGACTTGGGGTGTATACATTTATTTGCAGATGCTTCAGTAACCTCCAACAACTAATTAATAACGTCATTCGTTGATTATGTTTTTCATTATTGATTATTAGCAATTATTGTTTTGATTGGTTGTTGCAGCCCTTGATTGAATTCAGTTGATGCGGCTTATATTCATTGCTTTCAGCAGTCTGGAAATGACAGTACCTACTAAATAATCTTTATATTGAGACCAAACCCTGTGAATTGAGTCTCAGCCCTTTAATTTACAACTTCTGCCTCATGGGACTGAAAAGTATTCATCGTATGCGCACTTGAGATTCTTACCAAAAGTAGTAACTCTTGCAAGTGTTTCTGCTCCTTTTCACATACTATGACTTACTGCTTCTCAGATTCTAAATATCATGGAAGTGAATAGTTCAGGCACAAACAGTCTGTTAAAATAAATGTTGTTTTCACTTTACATTTTTCACGCTTTATGTGTACTGAAGATTGTTTATTTGACAGGTTTTATATGTGAAACTTTTCCCGCTTTCCCAGGGTGATGCTGGGTTGGCAACACACATGGTATAGAAGTAATACCATCTGCTCTTCCCTAGCCCCTTCCTAAACTAATGTCCCACTGCAAACCTCCCCTCTGAAAAGCATCCATTAAACCCTCCCTCCACTCTGCACTATTCCCTTATCACACACAAGCACATGTGGACATTTCACACTCGGGGCAATTGGCATGGAGGCTCACAATCAAGTCAGCTTGGCATTCCTGCTGCAGGGTTGGAAACTCTGAGTTTGATGCCTCAGTGGAGTCTTTGAAATGGTCCAGCCAAGAAGAGTGGCATATTTACTCGCAGTCATAGTCTGAATTTAATTTGAGTTTTGAGGTTTTCTGTTAAGAACTATTTTGGCATTGTCCTTGTACTGGGACCATGTACTGGGAACTGTGGATCAGTCAGCTGAGCAGGGCTGAAAAACACAGCATACTTCACTGGGATAAAGGTAAGACTGGCTGGCCAAGTTTCATGTAGTCAGGTTTGCCTTGGTGGTCTTAGTGTGTGTTTTTTTACGCTTATTTGGTTGATTGTATCACTTTATTCTTGGTAGAAAATTTATTCATTTTTAATTCGCTTGTAAATGGATGACTTGAAAATCTGTCTTGTACTTTTATTTGATTTTCTATGTAAAGAATGTATTTTTGAAAAGACTTCATATTCCCTTTGATGAGAAATTAACTTTTGTAAATTCCGAAATGCTGGTGATGGAACTTGCTCCAAATAAACCTTTAAAAATCAGGTTCACAAATGTTCAATCTCTGTGTTTCTCAGAGCATAGCACTAGGTACTTTTGTAGAATGTCAGAAAGAATCCATGAGGGGCCTAATATGATACTGTGAAATGGACAGCTGACTCGCGATGAGAAGCAGACGGTAACAGAAGTGCAGATTTGTTAACATTTCAAATGAACAAAAACATATTTCTACAAATTTTGTTCAAAAGTCCAGTGATGTATGGGTTTGTGAGCGCGACATGTACAGCCATACCATCTCCCAGTTTTTCTTCAATTCCAAAGCAAACTGAGGATTCAAGATGTGCTGTTTAAACTCTTAACAGAGTACAAAGAAACGGGGTAGTTGCAGTGGTCACCAAGAAAACTCGTGCAGTAGATTCAATCAAGCTAAGTAGAGTCTGCAGGCAAAGTAAAGCATGAAGGTTGTTCCTTGAATGTTTAGGCTATTCCGGAAAAATAGAGTTGAAGTTCTTCCCAGGATTGTGTTCATAGTGAGAAATCCAAATAGAGGCTCATCAATCATGTAATATCATCAGGGAGGTCTATGATTGGATACGAATGTGGACAACAACCCCAAACCTACAGCCAAAGACATTTAGAGCTATAGTGTAGAGAAGCACTGGAAGTGATGACATGACCCCGCAGATCCCTGGTCTCAACATAATCTAGTTTGTAAGAGATTATTTGAAAGTCAAAAACCAAGAACCATTCGCACCAAGTTTGATTTAGATTTCTCTGTTTTTAATGGTTTTGGTTGTTACAAGACCAGTGCCTGATTGCATTGTGCCAACTGAAAAGTTAAGTGGAGGGGATGTTGGGGATGCAGCTCAAGGGGGTGAGCTGAGCTTGATTTCTTGGTTCTATGACTGAGCACTGAACAAAGCAGGGTCTACAGAGATGGATGAATGAGTTTGGTGTTGGAGAAACGAGGGCTTACCTCTACCTGATGGAACATCTTTGGAATAAATTAGACTAAAGATTGTGAGCCAGGCCGTTTTGGCCAACATCAGTGCCCTAATTTACGTTGAAGCCAATCCCTGAAGAGTTGAAGCTGTTATAGCTGCAAAGGGCAGTTGAATATCATTATCAATATCAATATTTTGTCAATATAATTTCTTATTGGAATTTATTGAATACTTTTAGGTGATGAAGCATAGTTTTGACCTGCTTTTGCAAGACATTCAGAATTTGAAAAAGGCATTTTAATACCATGATTAATTCCCTTGCGTCTTATGCGAATACCAAAGGATTTGACTTTGGGCACGAACAAATTCCAAGCTAAGACTTTCAGATGCCTTCCAATTGTTTGGTAAATATAGCCCTGATTAAATTCAGTTTAATGAAAAATGCTCTTAAAGAAATTCTCTTTTAGTCATTAAAGTTGCTTTCAGATGCTCCTGATTCAGATTTTTTTCCACACCCCATGTTTGGTCTTGCCATACTTTTTTCCCAAGGAATGGGGCAGCTGCCCAGACATGCTGTGTGTGTTTGTCTGTGTGTTCGTATTGCTGGTTGACAGCTGTAAAGGAAGAGTCATGCCCAATCCTTGGAGACTATCACACCATTTTTCCGACTTCAAAACCATTTTGTGCTCCTCCCCTTATTATATAACTCCACAAGAATAAAACCAGTCAGATAAAAGGGCATTCACCAACTCAACTGTGGGTTCTTCCATGCGAGATTAGATATTAGTTTGGTGCTGCTGAATTATGACATTGAGGACTCTTCCGTCCAGCTTCAGCTTTGAGGAAGAGTGGCTCAAGCTGAACAAGGATGCGGACCATTATTGCTCTACAGGTAAATTATGGAGGTCTGGACATGTACTGATGCCATGAACGACGGAGAACGCTGGATTGTATGGATGTGTTTTCGTAGTTGCCTCGAGGGAGCTTTCTTCAACATTTTTAAACTTTTGTTAAAGTGTAAAGTTTTTTTTTCCACACAATAGTAGGCTGGCTTTGATGAGTTTCAGTTGATATGGACATTTTAATAGTCACGCTGTGGGTAAGTAAACCCAAGAACAGGCTTCTTTGAACAAGTGTAAATGTACATCCTCGAGGAGTCATCTTGACTGTGCTCAGTTCAAAGAGGAAACAATGTCAATTTATGTCTGTTGGTTTCTTCAGATAAATCTATCCATTAGAACTCCTGTTTGGTTCCATGGTCACAATTATCGCAAAGTACAAGTTGTTCTGGATTGTTGCCCAATTGTCTAATTTTTCTCACGACAGAAGCCCTTCACCGGCCGTTTGGACTGGACTCGACAGCATTGACAGAGGCCGTGCGTTGGAGCTCCAAGGAAAACCTCCTGGGTGCTGCCGAGAGTGATCCCAACCTCTTTGTGGCACTTTACGACTTCGTTGCCAGTGGCGACAACACCCTGAGCATCACAAAAGGTATGTAGGAGTGGTTGTTCCTGTGCAACATTCGATGTTGTGTTTCATTATACAGAAAAAACTATTTGATCTCCATCTCTGAACAGAGATGCCAAATCATATTGGATAAGCTGCTGGCGTAAACAAGATTCTATTGATAGCATCCTTTCTTTTCCGAGCAAGGACACAATGGCATCATGCTTCCTCTTCCTCTCTTCAGTCTCCTTCCTCTTTCTTCTTTTTGTTCCTCTTCCCAGCATCAGTTAGTCGGATCAAAGGAAGAATAAACATGCTGAAATTGAAAGCAGGGACTAAACTTTGTCTGGGTTTTATCTGTCTCCACTCTTTAAAAACATATCGGTCTAGTTTGAAACACTAGTCGTTTAGTGAAATGTATATACTCCATCCTACACTTTTACCACTAGCGCTAATTCCTGTCAGAGGGGTGAAAAGCAGGTGGGAAAACACAGACCAGCCTCAGAGAAGAAAGTTCAGAGAAGAGAGTTAACACTCTACTTGTCCTCTAGGAAGTATTCCCGAGTTAATCATAAAATGTCATCTGGTTGGCACCAATGCACTGTTCTTGTCTCTTCACGAGCCCCTAGTAGTCGCGTTAGCCTCAGTTGAAATGGATATGTGTGTTTAGCATTTATTGGCATAAAACCGTTGGTCACCACTATGGTAAATTTTTTGTGGTTTTTGATGTAGCAAATTTAGGCTGTTCAATTTGGTTCTAAACTACATTGTACACAAAATCTTAATTATTTGCATTATATCCAACATTTAAAGTTTGCTTAAACAGATTTAAACCTTTTCGTAGTATGGCATGACGGTGCCCTCTAGTGGACTAACATTTAATGATGAAAAAGATTTTGAAATGCATAGATGCCTCAGATCCAATGGCTGTCTCACTAGTTTTTATTTTTTACGTTTTCAGGAGAGAAGCTCCGAGTGTTGGGGTATAACCAGAATGGCGAGTGGAGTGAAGTGCGCTCAAAGAATGGCCAGGGCTGGGTGCCTAGTAATTACATCACCCCTGTGAACAGCCTGGAGAAGCACAGCTGGTACCATGGGCCCGTGTCCCGCAGTGCTGCAGAGTACCTGCTGAGCAGCTTGATTAATGGCAGCTTCCTGGTTCGAGAGAGTGAGAGCAGCCCTGGACAGCTCTCCATCTCTCTGCGCTATGAGGGACGAGTCTACCACTATCGCATCAACACTTCCTCCGATGGAAAGGTCAGGGTTATGAGAAGAACATTTTAGACATGCCAAACAAAAGAACTGGAGTTTGTTACTTACCCATGCGATCACATTGTACAATTTGTAGAGGACCTGTTTATACAAAACCAGATAACAGTTACAAGTCTGCAAAAACAACGACGACCCTCCTGGGCCGAGATACAGCCTCCCTAAATTTGGGGTTGCTACTGCTGCCCCAAAGTTTTGGGTTTCTGAACAAATTATGGTTAAAATGTATATATTTTATCCCTAACCACAGTTTTTTGCTCATCAAGCTTCTCTCTGCATGGCATAAACAATTTTTTATGAATCTGGATGTTCTGATAAAGCACTTTCGGGAATGGCGGCAACCTCGTAATTCAAGTTTTAAGAGCCTTTCCTTTCCATTCCAGGTCTATGTAACAGCTGAAAGTCGTTTTAGCACGTTAGCCGAGCTGGTTCATCATCATTCCACTGTGGCGGATGGTCTGGTGACAACACTACATTATCCTGCTCCGAAATGCAACAAGCCTACAGTCTATGGTGTCTCCCCCATTCATGACAAGTGGGAGATGGAGCGCACCGACATCACCATGAAGCACAAACTGGGTGGAGGACAGTATGGAGAGGTTTATGTCGGGCTCTGGAAAAAGTACAACCTCACTGTGGCTGTAAAAACTCTAAAGGTGTGTGGTGAGATGGTGGAATCGATCATTAGGACTCGAGCACCGAGATTACTTCGATCATTTATGTTTCGTGGCTTTCGCTGCATTTTTCAGGGCCTAAATAAGCTGGAAAAAGTCACCGAATTTCACCCATGTCAGTTTATGTTGTGCTCTCAGTTTGTCATACGTAAACGAAATGTGGCACACACGTGTTGCCATAGTTTGGTTGGTGCCAAATTTACCGTCTATGCCGACAGCCCTTGTCTGAACATATCTACAACATAAACTCTCAGTAATAAAACCAGAACACCAGAAATAATTGTACTCAATACAGCCACCTAGAGGTCATGCCATTATAAATAAGAACTGGTCGTAGTGCAATTTAGCCAAAGGTTCTCGAACCCTTTGGTCCTTGTTTGCAGCTTAAATTTATTTTTAATGTTTTGTTAAATTCATTGCTTTCTCATAGGAGGACACCATGGAAGTTGAGGAGTTCCTTAAGGAGGCTGCCGTCATGAAAGAGGTTAAACATCCCAATCTAGTGCAGCTGCTGGGTGAGCACTGTTCCCATTCCTAGTCATGAGTTCAGTAGTGACAAACCTGATCTCAAATAGTTTTTTCGCATGTCCTCTCAAGGTGTGTGTACACTGGAGCCTCCTTTTTACATCGTGACTGAGTACATGCCTCATGGGAATCTGCTGGATTACCTGCGTGAGTGCGACCGGGAGCAGGTGAACGCCGTGGTGCTGCTCTACATGGCCACGCAGATCTCTTCTGCCATGGAGTATCTGGAGAAGAAGAACTTCATCCACAGGCAAGCAGAGTTCCTGGAAATGCGTTTAATTGATTTTTACGTTCCAGATTTCTCAGTTACATTCTTTCACAGGGACCTCGCGGCTCGTAATTGCCTGGTTGGAGAGAATCACGTGGTCAAGGTGGCTGATTTCGGGCTGAGTCGTCTGATGACAGGCGATACTTACACCGCTCATGCAGGAGCCAAGTTCCCCATTAAGTGGACCGCACCGGAGAGTCTGGCCTACAACACCTTCTCCATCAAATCTGATGTTTGGGGTGGGTCTCCTGGTTTCTACCGACAAGATTTGTAGATGTAGATGAGTTGTAAGCTGACCATATTTATTCTTTTCAACAGCTTTTGGAGTCTTGCTTTGGGAGATTGCGACGTATGGCATGTCTCCATACCCGGGCATTGACCTGTCTCAGGTGTATGACTTGCTGGAAAAGGGTTACCGGATGGAGCAGCCTGAAGGCTGTCCTCCTAAAGTCTATGAGCTCATGAGAGCTTGTGAGTAGAATTATTGTAATAAACCAGTAGTTTGTGCTCAAATAATAAAGGCTCTCGCAGATGTGTTTTGCTCAAGATCCAGAACATTAGAAAATGACTTGTTTTGTTTTGGCAGGCTGGCAGTGGAGTCCACTTGATAGACCCTCCTTCGCTGAGACTCATCAGGCTTTTGAGACTATGTTTCACGACTCAAGTATCTCAGAAGGTACTGCAGGGTTATCCAAAAAGGTTTTTTTAAGAAACTGAATAGATTTGAAATAATTTTGTTGCCTTTTTCTACAACATATTGTAATGTACTGTTTTGGCAGCTGTGAAAAAATGCTGTGAACAATGAATGATTTTAAAATCTTGGTCTTCATCAACAAACAAAATGTAGTGAATGAACAAAAGAGAAGTCTTCTTGAAATTCTACTAGGTGCCTTTGCACACAGTTTCTAAAGGAACTTGGCTTGACATCTTGGAGATGTTTTTGGAACAAACCTTCTCACATCCTTCTGCCTCTTCATGTGATCACAGACACACTCAATTAGATCAGGGCTATGATCACTTTCAGTACATCTACTTTGCCTCTGTCATTCTTAACGAGATTGGGGCCATTGTCTTGTTCCGGAATAAATTTGGAGCCTATCGTACCTCCCTGGTGGTATAGCATAATGGATAATTATCTTCCTGTATTTCTCAGCGCTGAAAACACCAATAATCCTGACCAAATTTCCAAGTCCATTTACAGCAATGCTCCCCCAAATGTACAGGGAACTTCCACCATGTCTGACTGTTGCCTGCAGACAGTCCCATTATTATACTGCTTTCCAGCCCTTTGACAAAAAAACTGCCTAATATTTAAACTTTTCTGCTCACCAGTTGCAATGTTTTGGAATGTATACCTTGGTCAGACTACTCTCAACAGCCAATGGGTTTATCTACCAGTTCTGAGCTGATGGGGCTGCTCAGCATTTTCTAAGTCTAATTTGATTGATATATCTTGCATCTGCTTCACAAGTTTCCTTGGCGACCACTGCATCTAAGATTCTTAATGTTGCCTGTTTCTTTGTGCCTTGGGTACCTTGTGTCTTGTTGCTTAATCGTGGCATAACTAGAAACTTAAGGCCTCCACAGCGATCTGAATTGAGATTCGCACGATTATTCGGATGGCTTCTCAGCTCTCTGTGTGCGTGCAGGAAATATTGATGCAAGGATGCTCCCTGCCAAAGAGAGGATTTGCGGCGTACCATTGAACGCTATGAGCGCCCCACGAAGCGGCTCATCATTTCATTGGTCATTCTCTTTGCAAAAAATGGATCCAATATGGCACTCTGAAACTCGTTTGCAGCACTCGTGCAATCTGATGTGTGATGTACCGTTGGCACCTATGATTTAGATTGCGTTGCATTGCGTTGTCGCATGAAACATCGCAGTGAAAATTCGGGATGATGTGTGTAGGGCTTGACTGTCCCAACAATGTTTGGTTGTTCCTCAATGTTCCTGTTTCGGTTTTAGTTTTTGACTGGATTGCATCCTACTAATGATCATTCAGTTGAGTTTGGTAAAAATGGTTGATAATGCACCTAATTCTAGTTTTACAAGCACACATATAAGA
Source organism: Danionella cerebrum (assembly GCA_007224835.1). Classification (NCBI taxonomy): domain Eukaryota; kingdom Metazoa; phylum Chordata; class Actinopteri; order Cypriniformes; family Danionidae; genus Danionella; species Danionella cerebrum. The sequence goes on along the minus strand of SRMA01027244.1, from coordinate 86,383 downwards.
ATTGATGCTTGTTTAAAGGCAAATATTGATTTAGATTTTTATGTTCGTTCATTTTGTAAAATTTGGAAGTTATCGATATATAGTTTATATATGTATATGGCATTTTTACACGTGCCTAAAACATTTGCACATCGCTGTATACATTTCCAGGAATAAAATAGTTAAAAAAAAAGAAATAAATTGAAATTGTGTTCTCAGTTAAGTGGTTCAAAACCAATTTGTTTTAGTGGCAAACACAAATGAAGGTATTTTGAGTTGAAAGCAATAAAGTTGATCTTTATTTTTGGACAAACTTGATTTTAAATGCAGCATGTCTCAAACATTTAATATTTGCATTGATATTGGTTTATATAAAAACTTGTATTGTTTATGGTTTTGAAGTATTGGAGTCAAACTTGGACAGCCAATAATAAACTTGACTGAAATATTTTAATCTTGACCCAAACATTGACCTGGACCTTCTCTCTGTGAACTCTTCCCCAGAGGTAGCGGAAGAGCTTTGTAAAACGGCATCTGGTTGCCAGAGTGGAGTTACGCAGACCTTCGGCCATGACATGCCACTCTTGCCCTCAAAGTGTCGAGGGCCGAAGAAACAATCTGAGAACAAGGAGAACATGGAGGAGGCAGGACCTCATGGCCCTGCAGGTATAAAGGTTCAACTCAGACAGAAGCTCAAGAGAATGGGAGTGGTCTTCCTCATTGACTAACACTGTTAATACAATATAAACCTGTCAGTTACATGAATAAAGTTATGTACTCAAAGTTATTTATTCACATTTGCATTGATTCAAAAGTGTTGTATTATAAACCATTGTTCTCATTATTCTATTGTTTTGTGACTTACTCCTTTATTCTTCATGTTACTGAACCCCAAGTTTTGCAGAAGCACTTCACAAACGGCAAGTCTCTTAGATCTCGATGACGTTTTTTTATGTTAAGCTTACATTTGAGTGGTGATCTATTGCTTTTTACAATACAACATTCGCGTAAAAATGCCATTTCAAACGTTTTCCACATTTTAAAATCTGTCTTTCAAGTCAGTTTCCTACTGGTCAGTTTCCAATAAGTCAGTTTCCTACTGGTCAGTTTCCAATAAGTCAGTTTCCTACTGGTCAGTTTCCAATAAGTCAGTTTCCTACTGGTCAGTTTCCAATAAGTCAGTTTCCTACTGGTCAGTTTCCAATAAGTCAGTTTCCTACTGGTCATTGGCATAAAGTACATATGGCACAAGGGATAAAATAAACAGTGCTGCCACAATATGAAAGTTATCACACATTTGTTACAAACAAAATGTCATGTATCTGGACAGAACACGCTTTCTTTCATCAAAAGATATATCAGCTGAGGTCCCTCATGTCACTTAGCTGATGTGTGGGACAGGAGATTGCATGCAACGGTCATTTTTATAAGCACCCAACAGCCTACGATATCTCATTTTACTGAATACTTATTTTAATCACAAAAATCAATACATCAAAAGAATTAAGTTCCATTGCACTCTTAGTATACATGTTTTTTTTAGTTCAGTGTAATGTGCCAATGAATAAAGTTCTTGGAAATGTGAATCAAGCTATGGCCGCTGAAGCATGAACTTCAATTATATGACTGTCTTTTTTTGCCTTTGCCTTAATAAAATAAAAACAATTTCCTCTACAAAGTACTTAAATGAATACCAACAGAGCCTAAATGTTCAGCAATTGCTGTTGAATTACTGGTATGTTTTCTTTACCACTATCTCTTTGTGTTCAGGACTTGCTTCATCTCTTTTTGTTGGGGAAGGGCGCTCCAGTAGTTCTCCAGCCCTGCCACGGAAACAGAGGGATAAGTCTCCCTCAAGCCTTCTTGAAGAGTCCCAGGAGACCACATTCACCCGGGACCGCAAGGCAGGCTTCTTCAGCTCATTTATGAAGAAGAAGTCCATGTCCTCCTCCTCCACGTCCTCTTCCAGTCAGCTTCAACAAAATCTCCCAATGCCTCCCAAAAGAAGCAGCTCCTTTAGAGAGATGGAGACCCAGCCGCATAAAAAGTATGAGCCTACTGCAGGGTTTGCAGGGCCTCCTCCTCCTCTACCCCAGACTGACGGGTTAAATTTTTCTCCATCTCATGGAGAAGGGAATCATGTGCAGTCACGTTGTTGTGGGGCCACCTTTGGACAAAAGCCTTCTCCTACAAACGCTGGAGCCACTTCCAGTCAAGTAGGAAGCAGCAGTAGCTGGGGAAGCCTTGCAGGGTTCTTCACCCCTCGCCTTATCAAAAAAACCTTGGGACTTAGAACTGCAAAGACTTCCGGGGTAGACGATGGTAGTGGAACCAAACCCTTCCCTCGGTCCAATTCCACTTCCTCCATGTCCGCTGGGTTGCCAGATTTAGAGCGCATGGCATTAACTTTACCTAGAAACCGTAGCAAACCCCCACTCGAGCGCACAGCTTCCACCACCTCTCAGCCAGAGAATGGAGCCGTGCGACCATCAGATGCAGTTTTGAGAAAGCTTGATGAAGGCACGGCTCAGATACGGGACCGCCCCAAAGCTAAACTCTTGCCAAGAGGGGTTGCAGGTGGAGTTAGGGCGCCAGGTGTAGGGGGAGAAGCTGAATCTGATTCTAACACAAGGACAAAAGATGGGCAAGATGACCGACAAGGATGGTCATCTCCATCGAAAACCTCAACACAAGGTTCGGTCAATCTACACAATCACAAAGTTCCTGTGCTGATCTCTCCATCCTTGAAACACAGCTCCGGCGATCCTCAACTAGTGGGTGTGGACTCTCAGGGCAACCGTTTTAAATTGCTGGCTGACAGCGGGGATCGGGATCGACCACGACTGGTGAAGCCAAAGTGTGCTCCTCCTCCACCACCCATGCTTCGTTCCCTCCACCATGCCTACAGTGTTGACGCAGCTGACGAAGCGATCATTGGGAACATGGAAATCAACGGAGACAGCATCAAAAGATCAGGAAGAGAAGCTAGAGGACCACGTCCAGCAATACCACCACCACAAGTGCCTCCAGCCCCAATAGTGCCATCAAGCAACAACGCCATTCAAACCAAGTTGGCCAACGGTGCTTCCAGTGGTGGACCTGGTCCTACTTCTTCTAAACCCACTCTTAGACGGACTCGACAGCAAACCGAAAGAATCCCGCTAGATAAAATCAGCAAGGAGGCTCTTCTGGAATGTGCCGAATGCTTAAGTACTACACTTCAAGGAAACACAGAGGTTTGCTCCAACAACCAGGTTTTGGATGTGGGCCACCAGCTTTTGGACTACTGTTCGGGGTATGTGGACTGCATCCCACAGACACGAAATAAATTTGCCTTTCGCGAGGCGGTGGGGAAACTGGAGTTGAGTCTACAGGAACTTCGTGCTTGCTCCACAGGTGGGGGACTCGGTGGAACGGGGACCAGTCCGGTTCTGGACAATTTGCACATGTGCATTAAAGAGATCAGTGATGTTGTGCAAAGGTAGCTACTGTGTCCTCCTGGAACTTGACCCAAATCAGACTTGTTTTTTGTTAAGTGGATTCTATAAGACTTACCTCAGAAAATGATTACACACACTTGCTCTATCGCTATTGTTTACAGATGACTTCCTCCTCAAAATTGCCAGTTGGGAACAGACTTCTTTGTACATAAGCTTTGTCTTTACCAAAACACAAATCAACTTTCGAATTAATATATAGTTTTATCTTGGAGTGACTATCGATTTTTATGAAAACCAAGGTTGCACAGACAGAAGAGGTGAGAATAGGCCAATTGGAGTCAGTTTTTCCATCGATTTAAGGTTTTAACCGATAATTATCGTGCATTAAGTCAATAGTAACTGGATGTTGCATAAAAATGTCAATGACATTCGGTAGCAGTCAACACATGGCATGGCCTTCCAATGATACGCTGAAAGAGCTCGTCTCCATTCCCCATACGATCATCTGAGCACATTTATTAAACATCATTAGATGACTCATCGGCCTCCATAGCTGTATTTGTCATCATTTTCTCGTGGTCTACGCATTATCATTTCTCTCGCCAGTTGTATGTTTTGTCATCACATGAACCTTATTCGGCCTTTTATATCAGTGGCCTTCAGATATGAACTGGATAGAGGTGTTTTTGCTTGAGATTTAGTTGATTTGCCATTGGAAGTTTTTTCTAGTGGTTGATTTTTTTTTTCATCGTGCCATCACAGAATCTAGTATTGCCAACTTTTTTTACACAGCTGCATCATCTTTCGCACATGATTTGTAACGTTTTGGGATTTCACTTTCGAATGTTGCCATTTGTAAACTTGAATTTTAAATTATTTTGTATTAAAAGCACAGTGTTTTTATAATCTCATAGATTCTGGATATGATTTTTGACCCACTCTCAGATGTGAAAAGTCTTGTTTGCTTGTGGGATTTCGACGCCAGGGTTTCCATCTTCATTATGAATGTATTTGTTTGCTAAAACAGACGTTGACGCGTTTCAGGTTTTTTTTTTCCATTCATTTGAAATTGGAATTAAAGAAAAGGTTTCTTTGGGATTTCTATTAGAATTTGCATAAATGAGATTTTTTTGGGTACCCTGCAATGTCAGAGTTGTAATTTAAAGATATTTGTACCGATTACACTGGAGCACATTCTTAAAGCATTGATGTTATTGCCTTGCCTTAATTCTCTATTTAGGGTCTGTACTATTGAATCTTGGGAGAGAAACTATTTTGCCACCTTCAAGACGTACCGCTCACCACAACTGAAAGAAAGCATGCTGTTTATTGACTATATTCTGTCGTTCCAACACCATTTCAGCTCATTATGCCATTTTGTTAGGTCATGGGCAATGTTTTCTGACAATACATGGTGCCTTTTGTGAGAGAAGTAGTATTTGTGCACTGCAGAGTCCTAGTAAAGATCTATTTATGTACATATGTTTGACTTTTAAATGTTCAGTGTCCATTAAAGATAGGAAGCATTTAGGTTGTTCAGATGATGCTGCTCAAAGTCAATAAGAAAATGGTTCCAGAGTCAATAAGAAAATGTGCAATGAACCATCCTTCACAAAGAAAAAGTTTGGTCTCGCTTTGATTCTAACAAATTGCTAATTTTTTCAGGATGGCTATCACATCTCAAAATTGATGGTCATTATTAATTTATAGATGGAAAACACAGATGTTGGTTGTTCGTCTGTTCCACTTTTTACTGTTTCTGCACAGAAATGTATTACCTAGGTTTGGGATATTTATATGTACCTTTTTACATGATTGTCAGGGAGTTTTGCCTTTGAAACCGATTTTGTTTTAGCCATCAATCACTATTTTAATTTTAGCGAGGAATCATAACCAGCACAGTGTATGATTTGCACCATTTCCTCTAAACATCTGTGCATTTTGTTCTTTTCCATCATGTAAAGAGGAACAAGCTCTGGTATTTTAACATGAGTCACTTGTGGCTTCTGAATCATCCACATATTTCTCAAATTAAATCACTGCTATCACTTCAGTTCTATTTTAATCACCCAATTTTTTTTTGTATAGGATTTTATTTATTTCATTAATTTATTAATCCACTTTTATGCTGAATCCTGGATCTAAGAATCTCTGAACTTTTCGTAGGGTCAGATTTAAATTGCTGAGTACATTTCTATACCAAAGGCCGCCTCTCTCAAGGTCCTTCAAGTGCAATGAGAAACCTTCATTCTGAATATGTGAATTACCCAGGGGTTAAAAAGGCAGAGGGCAACAGATTAACAGTATTTTTTCTGTTTTGTAAGAAGTATATTTTGTGTGATTCTAATTTAAAGCTCACTTTTAATGGTATATTACTGTGAAGTCCTTCCTCAGTGTTACACTTGATGTACATATTGAATAAAGATCTGTTGAAACATGCTCTGGAAAGTGTATGTGGCTTTTTTCCACAATAAATAAACTATGATTTGTGATGTAATACCGTGAAAACAGATGTCTGTATCTGTTTTTTTAATCATATATTTACCTTGTGTTGCCTAAAACATTTATTTATTCCCAAATTAAAGTTTTGGGGAAACGTGTAATTCATTTATTTGATTCAAGATTGTTTTTGTTTGTTTTTTAAAGGCTAACTTAAATATGTCTTCTAAAAAAATATTAATGAAAAATATATATATTTTTTTTATTAGGTATAGTACATGCTACTCTTACTTTCAAAAGGCCTGCTCCATAATTATAACTACTTTGAGTTGTTTGGAAACATTTACTTTACATTTTTGGCCAGAAAGAAAACTTTTATGTGAGGAATACTATGACTTTTTAATACTCCGCAACTAGTTATTCTACATTAAATTCAAGCTTTACTTTCATTGTCAAAATCAGCCATTTCAGTATACAAACATGTTCAGCTCAAGCTGTGTTTTACAACATGCATTGCTGGTTTGAATCAGTGGGCCAACTTTTCTAGCTGGCAAACAGTTTAAACTAGCTAGGTCACTAGGTTAGACAATGTTAAGTTTTTTTTCTCGACAAGGATAGAATAATTGTTCATAAAAGCAGCTATGCTATCTGCAATCACAGTTGACCCCAGTATGAATTCCACGCAAACAAAATGCTATTTTATATTTCTCCAGAAGATGGCAGTAGATATCAGGGCACACCATAGGCTGCACACTTGCCGTTTTACAGGAACACACATCTAAAATGACCAAAAAAATAACCAGGGCAAATTTCAGATTATTAACTTAAACTTGAGAATATTAATACAAACCGTGTATATTCTGAGGCTGATATCAATCAATTATACATATAACTTGCTTACTTTGGCCATCTAACTAACGAAAATGTAAAGCAACTGGAGGCTGATATGCACCTTTTTATAAAACTTTGTGATACAAATGTGGATGACTGTGATTTCAGCAGTTTTAAGTATGCTTTTAGTTATTTTAGGGGATAGCTATGTGTTGTTACCTTAGGAAGTTAAACGGTTAGAAGTTAGCAAAACTTATTTATATATACATGGTTAAAATACTTGTGTTTATTTAACTTAATACTGTATTGTAAAGGAAGCGGCTATAGGTTTACTTGAAAAGCTGGATGAATTTCTTCAAAGGATTTCCTCGAAATCTGCACTTCCTAGCTCTCGCCATTAGGTGACGTTGTTTTACCAACATTCTCCTCCACTCCCTCGCGGTATTAGTCGCATTGTGTGTCGGAAATGGGAAAACCCTGAGTCTTAAGCCTGTCGCTGGTGACTTCACTGTGGAGTATACAGAGTTATACGTCGACACATAGCGGGAACAACACGCAACCCTGGAGTTTTAACCGGAGAACACGTTAGTTCTCGGAGTTTTGTCGCCATGAGCTGGGGAACGGATCTTTGGGTAAGCGCACTTTTCCCGTCCCGTCGTGTGGCCTTTGTTCACTCACAAACAACCCGGTACTGGGCTCGACTTCTGGAAAGGTGTCCCAGTCGGGGTGTCTGTGAATTATTGCTGTTTTACTCATTTGCGATGTCAGTGCTCCGATAGAAACAATTCAAGAGCTTGGCACATTTGAAAGACGTCTTAAGTTTAGCATGCATCACACGTGAGGTTCCTCTTGATTCCAGTGACATTCCAAACCTTGGCTCAAATCTTGAGGTTTCACACCCAGTTTCGATGACTAAGAGGCGGGAAGCTATCCGAGTTAATATTAAGTGGTTTTCCTAAATTATTTCCAGAAACATGAACAGTTTAATTCTAGAAGCGGCTGACGGAAAGTCACGCTACTGTTAAAGAAGTGCGAGATGAATCTTTTCGCTTGTTGTTGACATTGTGTTATTTCGTTATCATCAACGCGCTAAACATCTTCTGTTTGATCTCTCGTCTTCTACTGTGTAGGATTCTTGTCTGTCCTTTCCATCGATGCATTAATTGTGTGTTTTTGGAATAAACTAAACTAATGGGAGACAATGAAGCCCGTCGATAGTGTCTGCTACAGGGGTGTTGTCTCTCAGATTGAGCTACTGGACAAAAAGAGGATGTAGCAGGTAGTTTTTGAGATGTCCCATGCACTACTACACTGTAGTTGTTGTGCTGTTCCATGTTTAGTTCTTATTATATTACTATATGATGTCCGGTCCCTACAGCTCTTTGCAAAAGTTTAGGCTAGTGTGCGGTTGTAAAAAAAAAAAAAAGAATGCTTTCAAAAATATAAATAATGATTGGTTTTTTATTATTATTATTTTTTAATTTTGTAAATTTACCTTTTGCCTTAAAACTAGCATCGGTTCTTATAGATACACTTGCACAAAGTCATGAATTTTGAAGGATTTCACTCAAGCGAGTGGTCATTTAGAGTGTTTCCCCTACCTTTAAAGCGAGGGGGTGTTGCTGTAGCATTTGTTACTAAGCAGATTGAACATGTTGCTAAGTAAGTGGAGTTCCAGAAAGATAGACATAAAATATACAGCTTTGTATTTATCAATGGAGCACTCTCCCAAACCTGTAAATAGTGAATTATACCAAAAAACATGCACTTGTATAGGGGATTAAATATAATTTAACTCCTAAACTGCGTATGGCTAGTTATCACTTGATGGTGTGGAAGAGAAAGAGCTAGGTGAGAAATATTATATATTTATGCTTATTCATTCATTAGTTGAGAAATCCCACCCTCCTCTAACTTTACCTGCAACATTAATTGGATATTTGTTCCAGAAATGCGCTTCACATCCGTTAACAAGTAGTTCGCCAGACATTTTGAAATAATAATACATACAGGAGTTATTCAAATGCAGTTCACTGCATGTATTGAACCGAGGACGGCATGCCGTTTTGTATTAAACAGAGTATTGTGGCATATTATATTTATTCATTTATTTTGTACATTCATGCATCATTCATCCATTGGCAGGACTGGGCAAATTGCTGGGACTCCAAATTAGCAAGGTTTGTATTATTCATGGTAATAACACATTCCGTCCAAGGATGCTTAAAACTTTCCAGCAGTGCCATCAGTTCAGAACTTGAAGAAACCAGAATGACGTAGGTACACCCATTTGAACAAGTCCAAGGGGCAGAAAAATGGCAGCAGGTACACTGGATTGATGATTAAAAATGTTAAATATTTGGTTGTAGCAGAAGGCAGTTTGTTCATCGAGAAGAGTGCCTATACATCACAAGGTTTGTTCCAGAGATTTTTTGGGGTTTATTTAGTGGTGTGCATTTATTCTGTGTAAATGTGCCTTCCAACGGAAAAGGAAAGAAAAACGCTCTAAAGAACATATTGAGGATTTTTGCCACTAGGCAGCCAATACCAATTTAGTACAAACGTTTTAAAATTTACCCATCTATCTCTAATCATGACCGTTGCAATCCCTAGCTTCCTGCCTCTAAGGCCAACTTACAGATGGGTGCAAATCTGTGAGTAAATGTCTGTTTGGAAAAGAGGGAAGAAGTTTATGTTTTTATTTTGTTCCGAAAATGGAATCTTGGTGGTCTTTCACATTGTGATTCTTGGAACCAATTAGAAACAAATCATTTAGTTTCAAACTGGTTAAAACATGGCGTAAAACACTAAAGCCATGCACACTGTTGTTTTTAAGTCAATACGGGATGACTTATAGTCTTGAATGTGTTTAAAGTGTAGTTTTAATAAGATCTAGAATGCGAGTGCTGCAAGCTTGGATGGTTAAATTGAGTTATTAGCCACTAACTGAATGAGTGTGTTTTTAGAGTGAACAGATTCCAGATCTGTTTTTGGCTGAACGTTACGTGCTGAACAGTCAGTGCTTTTGAGTTGGCCTGGATTGGTGGTCTTAATTTCACATACCGTAAAGCCCTTATGGTTAGAATCAGGCATATTACACCTGATGCCCCTGGGGTTTTATAGATTGTTTACATTTGTAATTGGTAAATCTTTTTGTAATAATTAATTGTTATCCTCAGCTTGTGACATTTAATGACCTCCCATCCCTTAAGTTCACCCATACATATTGTTATCATGGCGTTTCCGGTTTATACAAAAGTTGGATCTTCGTGCGTTCTCTTGTTTATCTTGTGTACACATTAACAATGATGCCCATTATGTGGGAAGTGTTGGCATTTATAACTGGGACATTTTAAGTACTGGAAGGTGAAGCAATCACACCCAACTGCAATTGGGTTAGTTGGTATCTAGGATGATTGTAGGATCCTTAATGCTTTTGAAAGCTGATCTCAAACTGCTGCTTCCTCATGGAGGTCGATTTGTCTTTTTATGGGTTGTTTGATCATATCACAGAAGAACACAAAGTGTCCTTGAAGCTAAAGCCCTCACTGAGCTTTGTGAACTGACAAAAAGAGCCTGTATTTTCATTATTTGAATTAATTAATTTATCTCTGGAGTTCAAGTACTGAGATAGATTTTTTTGTACTCTGTGATTAGTTGTATGATGTGTGTGTGGAAGTGTCAGAGCATGCCGTGAAAGGAGCTCCTGGCAAAGCTTGCGTGATTGTGTTTAGCAGAACAGACTGGTTAGACCAGTTACAGGCTTAGATTGTGGCCTGTAGAGATTTAACGTTTTAGTTCATGTATTTTTGTGAGCTGTGGAGGTTTGGTATTGAAAGAAGAATTGGACCCATTTAAGATGTCAACCAATTTTTTTCAGAGCTTCTTCAGGGCCGTGTCCAATTTTATTAGCCCTGCAAAAACCATTGTCTGATCACACAAGATGCAGAGATACAGTAGTTTATTTTCAATGCTAAATTAGCATTATACATTCAGACTTTTGTACAATAAAGAGATGTAAAGGCCTGAGATTACTTGAACCATACACAAACCGTAAATTGTCAAAGAGCTTATGCACTACTTTTTCATTCTTTCTTTGAATTCAATTTGAACTGCTCAGTTTGGCTTGAATATTCAAAGATCGGATCAAGTGAAAATCATCTGATAAGAGATTAATTTACAGCCAGCGTACAAGATTTAGATATTGTGTGAGTCAAAAAAAGAAGCAAATGAAGTTTTCCTGCAAATGGAAAGTATCAAATGCAATATCTACTGAGTCACTGTCTTGTTTATCTTTTCTCGGAAAATGGTGTTTCACTCTGGGTTCATGATCTTTTTCTGAGTTTTGGCACCTGGGAGGTAATCCTGGGCCTACCTCCAGAAGTAGCTTGTAGAAATATTCAGTGGTCCCGATTAGTATGCGTGGCCTAAAAGAGGAAGTTGGCTATGTGACATGTGACATAATTTCTTGTAATACAGAGCACAGGTGTATTTCATTCCATGAGCTGCATGTAAATGGGCAAATAGGCAGATTGTTGAGAAGGCCATTGGTCTTTGCTTTAAACATAAAAAGCATTTATAGTAATGGAATCAACTCAACGATGTAGCTTCTCCATGTTGCCTGTTTGCGATAGCACTTCACAGATGCTAGTTAGCTGTGTTTTGATCAGTGGCTCAGTGATTTGGTCAATGTTGTTTCTTGTGCCAATGATGGAGACATTCAAACATTCATATTCACTTCAGAAAACTGACCAGTCAAAGACATTAGGGTTACAACTCTGCTTCACATGGTACAGTTCTCAGGGTGCGCATATCAGGCTACACCCTAGGGATGGCATAGGATTTGCTTAGCCTTGATGCAGAAGTATAAATTAGTCTAAAAGGTGGAAGAAAGAAATTGTTTTTAGGGGCAGGCATCACTGGGCCTTTCTGTTAGAAGGATGTCGGTGACCTTCCTTGGAAGAGTTTGCATGTTCTCGCTGAACTTGTGAGGGTTTCCTCTTTCCTATTTCACTCACAATCCCAAAAACATGTGTCAGAATAATTGAGTACTATAAATTCCCCCAGAAGTGAATGTGTGTTTTGCCTTGTGTTGGATTGACGACCAGTTCAGGGTGTAGCTCCGCCTCTCACCCAAAATGCGCTGTAGAAAGAAACCACCAGACACCCGTGACCCCGGAAGGGAACAAGTGGGTTTAAAAGATGCTCTTGCTTCACAAGAGTACAAGATTTTTAATTTTCTTTTAGTTATTTAGGAGTTATTTTTGTAGTAAATGTAGGGGTGCAAGTTTACCCTCTTTACTCATAGACTTTTGTACTCTGTACACTTTTTTCCCCAATGGTATCTAATGGTTATTAACGTGTACCAATCTGCCAAAGGAGCTAGAAACCCCAACAATTGCTTGCAAAATATCGTGGGAAAGAGTGGGCCAGGAAACAATTTGTTTAAACCTTTGACCTCAGCATTTACCATGTAATTCCAGTGCTCTCCGATGTTTATTGGCATGTGAGAGTAATGTTTTGCTCATCTACAGCTTGTGAGTGTGGTGAGGGAACCAGTGTGTGCTCTTGTTTCCACTGACCTATTTTTGGCTGTTTGAATGCAGATAGTGTATTGATAAATCTAGTTCTGTCGGGTGGTACATCTTTTTCACTCTTCCTGGATGGAGATGTTTCATGATTCTTCTGGCTGTTCTGGTCTGTCGGCCCTGGTCTGATCCTGCTCTTGAAATGCTTCACAGTATTCTGCTTCAACACAAGCTTTGGGTTATGTTCGGTTACAGAGTGAAAATCCACACAATTGGACCCTTGTAGCATGTAAAGTCATTCTTGGCTTGCCCTCGGTGAAGATCGAAAGACAAGCAGCTGGGTGCAAGTGTTCTTCTATATCACGCAAGAAAGATTAATATGGTTCTGTACTCATTGTTTTCATAACTAAGGGTGTGTTGCTTACGTTCCTGCAGGAATCGACTAATTGGACCACCAAACTTTGAACTACGACCAATTAAAGCTTTTTGTATCAAGTCAATATTTATGAAGCACGACTCACACAAGCAGGTTCTGTGTTTCTTGGCTGGGACGAAAGTTTCCGGCAGAACATCCTGTGATCTTCTCTATCAAACTCATGCATGATGAAAGTTCAAAAATAGCTCGACTCTGAAGCTTCTCTTTGTCCTTTTGTATTACTCTGGAGACTCATCAGAAGCAATTAGCCTAGGTTTAAAATCTATTTCAGTTTGCCGTCACTGTAGGCTTTTTGTTTTGAGTAAACAGTGCAAGAGTTTGTCCGAGATCAGGAGTTGTTTTCAAGGCATACTGGTTCCTCTAATATGTGTTCTTTGTAACGCAGATACATTTGGCTTTCATTCTCAAAATTCAAATGGTTGACTTTGTACTTGAAATTATCATGACAGTGTACTTAACTTCATTCTAAAGCTTCACAAACTTTAATGTTTCATAGTTTGAAAAAAAGGTTTCAAAGCACATTTTATGGACATTCTGCTTTTATTACAGTTGTGAGAACGAGATGAAGTCCTTACATCCATTCTTAACCAGCTTATTCTATGACATGGCTTTCTGCTGGTGCTCCAGCTCACATAAAGCAAAAGTCTGGGTACTCCCCATACAGGGTGCCAGTCCATCTCAGGGCCACCTTTACTCCATAAGCCAGGTTCAGACCGCATGATTTTAGCCCCGAGTTTGAGTCCCAGACAGGTTTTGTGGAATTGTATGCACCTGCACAGAATTGCAGGCAAGTTGTTGTGCACGCAGTGTGAACTTTTCAAAGACATGATCCGAGAGGGTTGCAGGCTGGTCGTGAGATATTTGGTTTGCTAAATATCTGTAGCTGTGTGAAATGTGTTCTGACTGGTAATAATGTCTTTTAGCCAACGAGAGAGAGCAACATCCACGGGAAGTTGGGGAGGAGATACAAAGGCAAAGACGACAATATCTATAGTGATTTTGGTTCAAAAGGTGCTTCTTTCGGTCTTTTTGGACACAAGAAAATATTAAAAACATGCACACTTCAATTTAATCGCGCTGTTTTCAAATAATTTCTTGCGAGTGTTTGGTTGCTGTTGGAAATCCCGTCACCGAGCTTTTGTGCAGTGTAAAATCAGCTATGAATCCTTGCAAGCACGCACCACTCCACTCTTGAACCATGGACTTATTAAAAGAGAGGCATAAGTTCTACCCCGTCACTGTGACATCTTTAGGCAAACGAAAAAAAAATCTTTGGCTTGTTTTCAAAAAGTTCAAAATTGAGTAGAGAAACACGTTGATTGTCCTCTTTTGACTGGTTTCTCTAGCAAACCACTAACTGAGGGGTTCAACATCAAAGTCGTGGAGACCTCTTTAAGAATATTTGTTTTCTAAATCATTTTTATTTTTTAATTCTTGAGAAATTTTGTCAAATAACCTTTATATTTTGGCAGTTTTACATCTGTGAGAAATAGTTTGTATATTTGTTTTATTTCTGTTTGCTTTCAACACGTCTTACATATTTCCTTTACCGGAACATATCTGAATGTTTTTGGTCACTTCCTGCATGTTTTCATTTTGAGAGATTAATGCATTTTCTTTGAGAATTGCCATCTTGAATTCAGTCCTTCGTTCATTCCTCCATTAATTATTCCCTTTTTAACAAACCAAACCAAAAAGATTTACCTTTTCCCAGTGTTATTCCTCTGACTCCGTATTTTGCTTCTCTTAATTTTTAACAGGGTTTTTATACCTATGAGCTACTCTATTCTAAATACAAGAGCTAACCATTGGCAATAGATATGAATTGAGTTCTGCACAGACAAGCATGATGGGAATTGGCTCAAATCTGTGTATTGAGGGTTCTTGGTTTACAGAGAACTTGTTTTGGGGTTACAGGGCCCCTCAGTCCCCTGACAAATCACACTGGGAACTAGGCTGCCTTTTTGCTTGTCTCCCACCTTTTGTTGTGAGACATGCATTGCATTTTTTATGGCCCATGGAAATGATCCTGGAGCCATGAGAGTGCACTGGAAATGTAAATGCATTCACCTTGTCTGGTTAATTAGGGACAGTTTTACAGTTTCTTCTCACAGTACACTATAGTGTTTCACTTTCTTCTATTTGGTGAGTAAGTTGTGGATTTGTTTGGAGAGAAGTGGTTTCCAGGGGAGTTGAATGCTGCGAATGCGTCTCCCAGCACAACACGCTAAGTCTTTTGTTTTGTCTAGTTCTGCAAGTCAGGTAGCGACTTATTAATCCGGCTACTTTAACCTGGCTGCAAATCTTGGTGTGGGCTTTGAATAAATCTACACACTATTAAGCAGTCTTGAGGTTAATGATTACAGTTGGGTTTATGATCTACTCTGGCAGTTAAAGCCAAGCCCTGATGGATTATGCAAGATGTACAAGTAGATTACCTGAAAGTTTTAGAGTTTAAAAGTTAAGAGTATCCTCATTGTGTATTGAGTAACCTCATACTATGTGTAATTGCCATTTTTTGGGTCTCCAGGTTATGGTTCTATAAGGGTTCAACATCCACCTGTAATTCATGTTCTGCAGAGTGCATTTCACCTTACCACCAGAGCAGTTAATCAGGATGTCATGTGTCACCAAGAGACTTTGTTCCTTTGTTTCTGTCAAGTGTGCAGTGTATGCTGGTGATAATGTTGAGTATTTTAAGGTGTATATTATGAGAATTATGGCTGGGGATGTGAAATATTTTATTTTCCTGTTTTAATTTGGACCCGAATACCGGTAAATAGGTGTCAGGCAGGAGGGTTAGATGTTTCTTTGCTAGCTCTGAAGCTCTTGCATCAAAAACTGTCAAATGCAGGTGTACAGGAATGCATGCTGACTTGTTGGGACACGACAACGGAAAAGTACTTATTTAAAAACATCTCTGCAATGAATGTACGGTATATTATCGAGACTAAACAATGCTATCTTTCAAGGCAGTTTGAAAAGCAATGCTTTCTTTTCAAGTGTAAAGACCCTAAAAGTAGCAAATGCAAATCTGTAGATGTCAGTGTGAAGCCCCTCACAGTCTGGTGGATCCATTCATCCTTGTGTCTGCACTCTGTGTATTGTGGCTTGCTGGATCCTGTTGTTTTGCTGGATTGAGGATTATTCAAATGTAGTCACAATATAACTTTTTATATGTTGAGTGTTTGGACTTTTCACATTATGACTTTTGAATGATCTTAGGTTGTTATTTAGTAAATTATCAGGTAGTATTTTGAATATTCTATAGAGCTATTCTAATGTTTGGCAGCTTTATATGTTGATCATTTTTCTTAATAATGAAATCCTTAGGTCGAGCTCTTGTACTGTGGTTGATGGGGAGGTCAACAATGAAAAGCCATTGATGAGTATTTGCTGTTGTTAACTTTAGAGGTGTAACAATACATTGTATTTTGGAGTTACTGAGACATATGTTCTAGGAGCTGAAGTATATTTGCTTCTTGGAGTGATGGTATTTCAAGTTACTTCTGAAACTTCTTACCTCTTGTTTTATTTCATAATTACCAACTATCCTTTTAACATTACAAAAGGACCTCTCTCAACTCCATTAGACGAGATGAAGAGATGCATTAATGCAAACATTAGAACTTCCCCCTAGTGGAGGGATGATATTAAACACTCTAATACAAATACAACTAGACCCTAGCCTTCTTAGCGTTGTGGTCTCAAAACGTTTTAAATAAAAAATTTTGATAATGGTTTTGTAAATAGTTTTCAAAATGAGTTGTGTAAAATATCCTGATGTATATCGTATCACGGACATAATGTTATGTAACGTTACACCCCTAATTAACAATCTTGCAGCTGTTTTCATAGAAAAACCGTGTTCTCTGTGTTTTTCTCATAGTAATTCAGTAGTTGGGAGATGAGTCAGCTTTTTTCACCACTCCTCAGATAATGAAGTTCTCCTCACTGGAAATATAATCAGTGTCAGACATTGCTGTAACGCTCTTAAAGTATGTGTCAGCCTTAAGTCACAACGGAGTGAACAACTCCCCTTTGCGCACAAACATCTCACCTTCAGATGAGCTTGTTGTTTTTCCTTAGGATATGTGACCATCTAACAAGGGTGGTAGTTGGTTTTGGGCACATTTTAGCACATTTTCAGTAGCTGAGAGGTGAAGGAAACTGATGTGAGAACCTGATATCCACTGGAAAAAATACAATTAAATGTGTAAATGGATATGAGGTATGGCATTTATTTTTTTTTATGTTTCATAGTTATATCTCTGAGAAAAGGGTAAGTATTTAAATTCCAGGATAAATATAATGGTTTAGAGAACAACTGTGGTTTTAAAAGTACACCAAGCTATCTGATATGTTTTGGGCGTATTGGGTTATGCTGGATGTAAATGTGCATCCATCAGTCTGGGCTCATAGAGACAGGAAATGCCACTCTTGCTTGACTTCAATGGAGACCTCATTGACTTGTCCATAGATTCATCTCTTGCATCTTTTGGCCACTATTTAATTTCTAATGCAATGTCTCAAAAGTGAATTCTTCCAGGTTTTCCTGCTTTTATTGCGCCTCTTGTATAACAGTACTTGCCCCATACTAAGCGCTGTAAAGTGTACCCAGGTCAGTTTTGATTATTTGATTAGTGGCCATAATTAGATTTCTCTGTCCAAATTTGATTTAACACTTTACAAGACACATCCTGTATCTGCTAAATGAACAGTTTGGGCTTGTTTTAATTTTTGCTGATTTTTTTCCCCCACTTCAATTCTTTGCTCTTGAATAAAAATGGTTTATTTATTTATTTTTATTTTTTCAAAAACTGCATCAGTATTTGTAAAAGTACGTTACTTCAAAATGTAAGCTCTTTTTCAATTGTTTTATGCTGATTATTTAGTTTAAAGGCACTTTAATTGGCCGCAGATCATAATCAGCTTATGTTTATAATGGTAAGCGACCATCTGTGGTCCCAAAAAATGCCAGTCTGAACTGATCAAATGATGCAAAATAGCTTCACTGGTCTGGCAAACTATTTTTTTCTAAAATTTGCCAAAAATTTGGTATATTTGGACTCCTAAACATTCAACCCCATCAGACATTTAATGCTTGTTTTTGACCAAAAATGCAAGGAATTTTAAAAGTTAACAAGCTGTAAGTAGAGCCCAAGTTCAGCCAGTCAGCCATTAATAAAAAGAGAATAATTTAATAAAAGAGAAGAATCATAGACAATTACAACAACAAAAAAAAACGTTTTCGGCCTCACACACAGCATACGGGCTTACGTCTAATTTTATTCATATGTTTCATGGGGAATCCCAAAAAACAAGTTCATGTTACTCCTGGGAATAATGCAAAAAACATGGAGAAAGCCATAAGGGAGGCTTTCCTGCAAAATTTCTCAAACAAAAAGATGCTACAGTTTGTTCGAAGTATTGGCTCTGGTGCTGTGCAGTTGAATGTTTTCAAAAAATTAAACCCCTCAAATAAGAAATATCCTAACGTTCCACTTGTCTTAAAATATAAGCTATAGTAAAATATAGTATTGAAAGTTTTATGATGCACATCATATCAACTGATTCTGGGGGTTACATACCTCTCTATAAGAAAATGTAAACCTCACCTCCTCACTAGGTTTTGAATTGGAAGTTAGCTCCCCTGACTCAACAGACTATCACACAATATAGTCGCTCTTAGAGTTAGTTCTGCAGGGACATGAACTGTGCTGTGCTCCAGGACCACAGAACAACAATTGTTCCCTGTCGTTGATCCTCGGGTCAATGACGGCAGTGATTTCTAGCTTTACAAACATGCCTCGTGACCTAATCATGACCCAGACGCAAGCACATTTCTGCTCTTTCAATGTTGCCTCTCATTCATAATGCCTTCATTCAGTGATTTGTCATGCGAACTATTATGCCATTTTACTTCAAATTCTTTTGAAAATGTCATTATTTCAGTGCAGGAAGTGTGTTTTTGAGACTGTATGCATATAGCTCTCTTTTTACAGAAGAACCGTGTTGCTCTGATGTTGTCATTTTGGCATTAAATCGAAGTCCTGTAAGACTTACATGCGATTGCCGTGTGCACCTTTAGAGCCTCCACTCAGAATTGATCTGCACACTTCTCTCTTTTCACTCTTTCTCTTGGTTGGCCTGGCTCTTATGGAGTGGTGCCACTGACAGGAACTTGGACTGTAGGATCATAAAGTGAGCGTTTATGTAACATCCTCTCCTGAGGTCTTTTCCATATGCTTTCCTGTTCCGGCTCCTCTGCACACAGACGAACTGATCATTTTCAGACATAGAGCCATGATTTATAGTGCAGGTTTCTCAAATCACCTCTGTCCTGGTCACACCAGACTACTTAAAGGGACTGGTAGTCTGCCTTTTGACCAATGTGGTCAAAGACAAACCTTTTGGATATGCATGGGTTAGGTATTGTATGAGAAATGGAACTCCACCAAGGCAATGTCAAGAAATCTAGCTGAAATGTCTCAATGACATCTATCACCTATTCATGCACACATGGCGGATGGCAATAAGATTTGCATGTAAGAATGCCCTCAAAGTCCAAAAAGCCCAGCATTCCCCCATCTATGGCGAAAAATGAAGGGTTGTTGTAAAGGGTGAAAGTAATCTTGTCTGTTTTCCTCCTCCCTTCTTCACTCTCCTCGTATGATTCTTTGGTTGTGGGCAGATCGGCTCAAATTTCTGCCACCACAGGTCTACTGTCATTTTCTGGCCAGTCAGCTTTTGCCCAGTACAATACCTGCAGATCATCTGACCACAGCTATAAATGTTTCCCTGTCACTGGCAACACAATACAAGCCAGTGTTTGTGCCTTTTACTTTTGACTCTCCTTCTCTGGCAGCATGAAAAGAAGTGGCATGTGGAAGCAGAATTAGCCTGTCCCTTGTGCTTTTGGAGAGGAAAGATGAAAGACTGAGAGAGAGAGAGAGAGAGAGAGGAAGAGGTGGTGCCCCTGGGCACTTCATTAAGCACAGCAGGTTATACTGAGGATGTGGGGCGCGGAGGCGGGTAAAGGAGGGGTAAGAACCCCATCCCCCCAACTCAAGCCAAGGCGGAATTTTTAGAAGAGACTTCAGATTTGGATTTGGCATGGATCATTTGAAATAAGTTGAATTTGTTGAAGATGTTTACATTTTTGTTTGTGTAGAAACAAAAGTTTGTGCAGAACTTTTTTTTTTTTTTTTTTTTTTGAGATCCCAAAAAGGAAGTGTTTTGAGATCCTGAGATTGCACACAGTGACTTGTAACTTGAACTGATGACAAAATATACTTTGGAGTATTATGGAAAGTTTTTTTCATGGGGTGTAAAACTTTGATATGTTGTGTGTAGGAGCTTTGTGGAGAAACAATATCAATGTGCTATCGGATATGCATGTTGGAGAATTGGTGTTTGCAGCTATGATTAAAGATTGTGTACATCTTATTAATTGTTCTTCTGGTTCCACCATCTTGAAGCAAATTAATGTTTTCATCTCATTGTTCACAAAGTGACCTCACTTCCTGTCATTATTTGAGCACAGGATGTTTGCCTTCTTGGAGATTCATCTCCTGAGACACCCATTGTCCAGTAAGACGCCTGTGTTCTTGTTAGTTTGTGTTGCATATGACTTTCAGAAACATTTTTTTTGTTTTGTATGGGGAGTTCCTGAAAGCTTTGTTCTCCGCATGCAATCTGAATGATAACAGGTTGAGTTTGAATAGTTTTGAGTTATTTAAAGCAATGGTGGTGAGTGGTTAAATGTTGTTTCAACATGTCTTTTACAGCAGAACATTTCTAAAAAATGAATCAGGTTTGGTAGTTTGAAGGAGAATGGTGTTTGTATAACTGCATTGAGCTAACTGTGTAGATAAGTGGGGGGATTATGGTGTGGGGTTGTTTTTCCTCAGCAGGATTTGATCCCTTCCAGTGAGTAGAAATCGGATGGAAGATTTTGGTTATTTCATGCTTAAAAAGTGTGTGTAGGGTTTGGGGATGGATCGTTTATGTTCAAACTTGCCTGTGCACCATTGAACAAAAAATCCCATAAAGATATGAGTTTAGTGTGCTAGAACTTGACTGGCCTGCATCTCAACCTGAACAATGACTATTGTCAACAATGACTTAACAACTCTTAAACCTTGTGAAAATCTTTCAAGAATAGTTGAAGCTGTTCTAGACATGGGCCAGCATCATAATGAAGCCTATTGATCAAGACTGAGATTCCACTTAAGCTCATTTACCTATAGTGGCAGATGGGTGATGGTTTTTTTGGCACTATAGTCTTGCTGGGGCTTTTCAGGCACGTCTGATTTCCTTACACATACTTTTTGGCTCATATTGTTCTGTTCCATGTTTTGTGTTAACAGTTCTCCTCCCAGTCTGACATTTACTTAAGGTCACTGTGTTAACTCTCTTGGCAAATGCTGCTGCTCTCTCTATGGATGAAGGTATCCAAAGTTCATGTTGGATAAAAAAGAAGTGTTATCTATATATTTTATTCACTTTCACAACTAGAGCATCGGAAATAAACATAATGGTGTTGTATTGTTAAATGCTCGTCCCAGGGGTCATCCCAAAAAAATGATCATTACTGGGTTTCAACAATGCCACATTATTTCTAGTTGGACATAATTCTGAAATACTGTATGCTTATATTTTAATTTGCAACACAACATCTCTGCCTTGGATGCTTTTTTTTTGTTTCGAACAAAAATCTCGATTGTTGCCATGGGATCAAAAAATGGCTAGAATCACCTTGTTTAGAGACATCACCATGAGGCTGTGCCAATCTGCACTTTTATGCAGCATGAGAAGTCACTCCAAAGCTTTCTGGTGAGTTTGTTCTCATGTGGGTTTGTTCTCACAGAGATTGGGCATAATCACTTCTTTAAGGGGTCTGGGACGTTTCGCTTCCTTGAGATCCAGCACGAGGAACTGTGTCAGGTTTCTGTAAATTGAGAACGGGCCACCTAGCATTGTCTCCTAGCAACCGCGATCCCTAGTAATCCTTTGGAGGCGGACCCTGTTGACAGTCTTTATATTAAAAATTCATGAGATCTTGGAAAGAGGGTGACGTAAGGATCAAAAACTGAGCATGCTTGCCAAAGTCTGACGCTCACTTGAACATATTATGCCAGCTCTTTGTTTCTTTCTTCTTTTAGTTTTTTTTTTTTATCTTTCATAGTTTTGAGCTTGTGTAATCACTCCAGTCAACTGAACAGACCCTTGCAATAAACTAAAAGATACAGTTGGGGAACACATGGCTCATGCTGGTTGTTGGATGTAAATGGTATGCTCTGGTGTGTTTAGAAAGAGCCTGCTGGCTTGTCAATCTGCTTGAAAACAATGTGAAATATACCATCTGTGTGATGTCAAGCAATTCATCAATTTATATATTGGTAATGCTTAAAAATAATAAGTAGAGCAATTCATTGAAATGTTACCAAAATGTCTAGAAAGCTTCATATGTGTGAAATTCTGGGTTACTCCAGAGATTAGTTGCTCCTATAAGAATCTTCTAGTCTTTTTGTTGATGGGTAACATCATTCTGTCGGTCAGGTTAAGGTTCACCCGTTTATCTTATGATTTGTGCGTATGTCAACAGAAGTCTCTATTTACTCCAACCCTAGACCAAACGTATGGAATGTCAATATGAAGGACTTTGCTAGAGTAGGAGCTTTTAGTTCTCGTTCTGTATTCTTTAGCATTTTATTCATTTGCAAGGGGTTCTATAGTGTAATGAAACTAAACCATTTCTGTTAGTGCAGTATATATTAGGAAAGGGGTAGGAATCTAACGTTTTAACAAGATGTTTGAGACAAAAATTGGGCAAAATTGTTTAAAATTGCGACTCAGTTGAAAATCAAATCTTTAACCCATATATTAACTCAAACGGGGTAACTAATTCTCAAAGGGGGTAGATGAGATAACAATTGAAACTCAAAGGAACATTAAGGTTGTTTCCTGAAAGTACATTGAGCCTTTTTCGAGACCATGAATTATTAGTCAAAATTCAACAACGTGACGGGAAATTGAACTAGAATTGTATTCTCGAAAACAAATAAAGTTAAATGCATAATTTATTTCTAGTATATGAAAAGATTAAGTTAAATAACTTCCATTAAAATGAAGAAAAAAAGCATAGTTTCGATAAATCATGGTGTGGTACAAAATGATTTCTAGATGTGTATTGAATGTTTTAAATGAAAAAAAAAATCGATAAATCATTCAAAAATATAAATGTGCATTTGTGTCTAGTCTTGTGTTTGAACCGTTTTTATAGTTGTTTTTCCTCGTATGATGCAAGCATTCCGTACATTTACCTGCTGTGTAACAGAAGATATGGTAAATTCATAATATCCGTATGCGTGTTAAGATGCATAAAGGCTGGCAGATGGTCGGGGGTGCTATTTTTCCACTCGAGTGAAGCATCAGCATGCTGTTGAGGTGATTTCCTCGATTTCAGCATTGGACCGACAGGGCTGGTTAAAAAAAACTCCCTTCCATTCTGAAACACTCCAGACCCCCACACTCGTCTGCATTATATAATTATGCTAATGGTCATCAGTTTGTGAGGAAAGATGTAGATTGAAACTCCCACCTTCAGTGATTCAACTGGCGGGAAGCTTCATGAAGGACAGCTTCAGCCATGAACCACTGGTCGGTGTGATTTCACCACTCTGTTACAATAAAATTTTATCATGTAACACTTCCTTTTAAGGTATATTTAATTAAATGCTGATTTTTTTTTTAATGATTGTCTGAATATTTACAACAAGGCAATAGATAGGGTCAGCTCCTGGAGGTGTCATTGGTAGTGACTTTTGGGGTCAGTGTGTTATAAAATGCTATTGATGTCCTGCAGCGAATACAGTACATTGTTGTATTCTCATCCCATAATTCTCATGTTTTTTTCCTCTGGGTTCAGTTAAGTCTTCTCTGTGTTTCTCATCAGTCTTGTGCTCTGCTCTGATGACGCTCAGGAGCAGTCCTTGGGGTGAGGCTGATTATTTGTTTGGTGCTCCGTGATCTTTCTTCATTGTGCTGGAGTTTCTGGCACAGACTCTTTGAGGCACATTGAGCATGTGCACTTTTCTGGAAACCAAAGCTCTTTTGCTCGTTGAAAAGCTTGTGGCTTAGCAGTTTATTCTACGAGCTGACTTTCAAAGGATTGCCGTTCGAATCGTAGCAACAGTCTATTCTTATCTAGCCTGTAGTCAATTTGTTGCACTGGTTTTGTGGTAAAGAGTTAACGGTAAATTACTGTAAATACAATGTTTGCAATATAATGCCTTCATGAGGTAAACAAGGTTGCAAGAACCAAAAATTATATTATTAAATATTGATTCTTACCATATTTTACTGCTTCTCAAGGGTCTTGCGTGTTAAATTGTCACACAGAAATTAGCATGTTATTTTCTTGGGATGTTGAGAACTATACGATATGGTCAACGTTTGTTATAAGCCTCTTGGAACTGCAATAAAGTCTGCATGAGCAGGTCTCCGGTGGAATAGTGGCAGACTGTCTTGTGCCTCCTGTGAACTGGCCGGCTTTGCCTCCGGCTAGTACACGGCATAGTCCCTCCCTGTCTTGACTTTTAGTGAAGTCTCACCTGACCTTTTATGGAGTGAAAACATGCAGCCTGTAGCAGTTTATATTTATTTAATGGTGTGAGAAAACATCCCCAACATTTACAAAAGTTCATTGTTCATTCATTGGCTTATGTGGGTTGTGTGTTTATTTGGGACAAGAAACTGTTGATTTTAGATATAATTTATATGATTCAGTTTGTTATTACAAATGAATATTTCCATCTAGCTTATAAACTGAAAATGTGCCACCAAAAGAAAGTGCCCCATGTAGTACTTTAAAGAGCTTGCCAGTTCAAAGGTAGCAAAGTTTTTACCCAAGTCATTTTGGCAAATTAGACCTCAAAAAAAAAAAAAAACACACTTTGTTCATAGAGTGAAAAAAAACTGTGCAAGAAACAACATACCAAGGACTGCAAAAGTGTTTGAACTCTGTGCTTTAGTAGAGGTTAAATAGTTACTGTTATATTTACCACAATTTATAACGGCCTTAGAAAATAAATGGTAAAAGGCAACAAAAATGTCTTCAAGAAAAAAACCCACAAAGAAATCCGAGTTTGTTTATGTTAATCACAACAACTTACAATTTTTATGACTACACTGACGGCTCCCTAGCAACCAAACTTTTTACCCAAGCAACTGCATAATCTGAAATACAACCGAGCTTTGGTCAAGACATTGTGGTGGGTTTATTTAACTCACAGTGAAAAAAAGGAACATTATATTGTCATTGACCCCTCCATAGCAACCCAACAGTTTACCATAGCAACCAATTTTGGGACATCGGTTTGTGTACAAACTTTATCCATCCAGTTCGAAGTGCTGTATGCATAAAAATGAATAAAAGTTACACCTCCACAGAGTTGTAACTGTGCACTGTGTAATTTGATCCATTGTGTTGGTGTTGCCAGGGTGAGGAGTGTGAGCTACTCTCCTAGTCAAAAGATATGCAATGGTGTATCTGCAAAAACAGATGTTGGGTCTACAATAAGCGTTTGTCAAAGACTTTATTAAAATGTTCTTATTTTATGATGATGTGTATCTATTTCATCTTTCACTTTTTACATGAAAGTTTTTATTTGCACTTCAAAGAGTGATTTCATATTCACGCTTCCTGTATGGCACCAGACGCCAGATCAAACTTCCTCTCGCCAACTCTCTCTATTTCTTGTTTTGCTCAGGACCAGTTTGAGAATCTGGATAAGCACACACAGTGGGGCATTGACTTTCTGGAGCGCTATGCAAAGTTTGTCAAGGAGCGTTTGGAGATCGAGCAGACCTATGCAAAGCAGCTACGGTGAGTGTCCAACAACATCTGTGCACACGAATACAAACGTAAACTTTAAAAATAGGTTCATTTCTGGCCTCTTTTATAGTTTATTCCTGCTATGTTTGTAGCATAAGCATAGCAAATGCTATCTCTTATTTAGAGCAAAATCAACAAATCGATGGCACACTTATCGGTCACATGACTATAAAGGCTGCACTTGGAAAGTAGAAATGTTTTTGTCTTTTCGTGACGTAAAACTTGTCATTTCAGTGAAAGTGAAACTAATCAGGGACAGACTTTAGGATCATAATTGCAATGCAGGTCTAAATGGTATTCAAGCAACAATACTTAGCAATGTGCGGATTACATGAATACATTCTAAATTCTCAAGATTTTTTTATTGTTCATTTTAGTTTTTACATTAGATCGTCCAGAAATGATCACAGTAATTATTTGCCACTTATTTGAAAAAGTCAGAGTTTGTTTCTGCTGGATTGACCAGCTGTATAATGGCTCTTTAATCCTCCATGTGAGCATCTGCTTTGATCCATGTTATTGATTCAGCCTCTCAATGGTTCCCTTAAGTGGAAATCTTGCTCTTCATCTTGGGACATGTTGAAAGGGTGAGAGACGCACCAATAGTCAAAAATCCCTGCTGGCTGTGAGTTGTACTATTTAATGTGAGATCAAACTGAGACATGCCGTATATCGCCAAAGGATACAGGGTGATGGACTGCAGCTGAGGCCTCCTTACCTTGCATGTCCTTTCCTCTTATCATCTCTGGGGACGTCTCTGTCCCTGTGGACCTTCTGCTGTTGCCTGGATACGTGACTCTTTCACCTCTCAAACCCTATTGAATGTTCTGGTGTGGATGCACATTTATTCTACCTGACAGGTCCCACACTGCTCTGGAAACCCCCACTGAGCTGCTCCAGCACACCAGACTGTTTGCTGTCTCAAGGGTTTCCATAGAGAAGCCTGAGTGGACTCTAGACACATTAGCATGGTGTTGTTTTAATACATCTACTCTTGTCTTTTGTATTTTTTACTTAATGCGTTTACTGTTAATTTCACATAAACTGTGAACCTGTCTATTCAACAAATACGCTTAAGAAAATCAGTCGTTTTTGTAAAATGACCTAGAATCATCAATTTGTGAACCACAACTGGTCTGCAGTGTCATCAAGGACGCCTTTAAGTCCATTCATTATTGTTAATGTAATAACTGCACACGTCGTATTTAGTGTTTTTCAATTTAATTTAAAACAAAATAACAATTAGACCAAAGTCTATTATTACAGTGCTTTTAGTTGTATTAATATTGTTATTATCAACGTTATAGTGTGTTTTGAACTTTTTTTTTATCTGCCGAAGGTAAAAATTTACGGCGCCTTATCATCCAGCTTTAGTATGAGCTGTTCTTCTTGTCCCAAATTAATTTAACTAGAGGTTTGAAAACACCCTCGGTGTCGGTGTTAGATAGAAGGAAGAGTTAAAGAGTAAAGTTATCTTACAGAAAACCTTGACATCTTTGAAAGTTATCTGTGGTTGAGTTTATTCAAAAGGATGTTGTTGACTTTGAAGCGCTTGACAAACAGCTACTGTGCCAAATTTCAGCTGCATCATTCAGAATAGAGAGGTTGAAATTGAAACTTGGGTTCTCATTATACTGATCGTAACCACACCAAAGGAATTGGAAGTTTGTTTGATCTGTTCCATGAAACGAAGTAGAGGAAGCTTCGATGAAGGCACCTATATGCTGGTCTAGATTTTGTAGAACGGCTGCTATATTCAAGGACCCCCACACTCATACACCATCCCCCTATGCTTGAAGAGAGGAACATGCCTGAGCTTAGCTTGTGAAGAGGTCTCTCGTGAGACCTGTTTCTGTCTGATTTCCCTGGATTTTGGGTTGTGTGGTATGAGGGGAAAACTGATTAGCATACCAGCTTGATATGCCGCTTTACTCACGGAAGCAAACAAACACTCTGTTTACGGACTCATCGTTGCTCTAGAAATATCTTTACGATCCCTGTTGTGGGCCTTGTGGGAGCTATGCATATCTTTGCAGATTTTGTCTCTGAATACTCTCTAAATGTAAAAGTTTTGATATTTTCTTTCATAGGAATCTGGTTAAGAAATATTGCCCCAAACGCTCCAAAGATGAAGAGCCAAGGTGAGTTATGTTCCTTCTAATGATGGATGGATGGATGGATAGATAAACTTCCTTTTTACATAAAACAAAATCTACAAAAATTACATTTTAACCCAAATATGCAAAGTTCTTACAACTTCACAAAATGTGTCAAGAGTCATTAATAATTAATACACCACATCTTCTCATAGGATTAGAGACCTCAGGCTCATGAATAATGATGACCTAACGCCGCATCACGGAGGAACCATTGTACATGAAGTTGATTTTCATAAAAGAAGTCAAGAATTGCAAAGACATTAGTTTTACAACAGACATTAAATTGTTTGATCTGTTTCGTGTTGTTTGTTCTTTTAACAGCCACTGAATTAAACTGCTATGAAAATCTGATAGCAAATATGAGGAAAAATTTTATTTCCTCAGCTCCAATCAAAAGTACATTTTTTTTTAATTCTCGATTTTTTTCGCCCCTTAGTTGCCAAGACCCAACTGTGCTGAAAAACATCCCCAGCAACTCATAATGGTTAAATCATGTTCAAATCTCAGAAATGAGGGTTTTGTTGTCCTTACTTTTAAGCTGTATTTGTTTGTCTGGTTTCCACCAATCAAGCTCAAAACCCTCCCATAGTGAATTCCATAAATTTTCCCAGTGTATGATCATATCCCAGGACATTCGTCATCAATGGACAGCCTACTGATCTTAGAGGTGGAAGACATTTGCTTTGGACATCCAGTCCTCTCCTGATGAACACACACACAGCATGAAAGGGGGAGACAGTTTTTTTTTCTCTGTGTGCTTGCGAAGGTGGTATATTAAGTATAGTGAACCAGTGATGCCTTGAAGGATGGCTTTTAGTCAATATCAACATGCAGATAGACTGGAGTCTGCCAACCCTTAGGGGCCATGCTGGTAACCCGAGGAGATAATGTGTGTGATTGATGAATGCTATTAATTTTATATGAGGACATTTCTGTGAAATCAGTCAATGCAGTGTCTTTTATTAGAATTTAGATCATTTTTAGTCCAAGTGAAAGTCATTTTTGTAATGTGCTCTTTTGTTCTTGCAGGTTCACTTCCTGTATATCATTTTATGCCATTCTAAATGAGCTGAATGACTATGCTGGTCAGCGAGAGGTTGTCGCAGAAGAGATGGGACACAAAGTGTATGGAGATCTAATGAGGTACTCACAGGACCTGAAGACTGAGAGGAAACATGTGAGGGAATAAGCCTCTGAAACACCTCTGTACTTAGGAACACTATGTGAATTTTCAAATACGTTTGTTTTGTCTATTTATTAGCATCTCCAGGAGGGGCGCAAAGCACAGCAATATCTCGACCAGTGCTGGAAACACATGGACAATGTGGGTGAAATTGCTGTTAAATTAAATTATTATGAAATCTGTTTATGAGTCTGCATTTAATATATTTTAAACATCCCATTTATATTCTACAATCAAAGATTATATTTTAGTGATTGGTGTCAGAATTTATGATGATTAAATAAACGCATCAACAAAATGATTATTAATAGGAAAAGAATTCTAGATATTTTTATGTTTGCCAATCAAAATTTCCAGCATTTTTACACAATCTGCTAGCATATTATGCCCTTTTGTCTCTTGTTTATGGATTGCTTGTTCACATGTTCTCTTCTTGCCTTTGAGCAAAATTGCTGAAATTGGAAGAAAGCGGAAGAGCCCTATATGGGATTTCTTTGAATACAATGTAGAACATGCATGTAGAACAGTTCTCAAAAGGGAAAAAAAATCCCACAAATTTTGTTTGCTTCCTTGACCAATTAAGAGCAATTAAAGTGATTTAAATATAATATAAAACAATTGTAGTTGTAATTAACAGTTATCTGTATCACACTTCAAAATATTTAATTTTTTAATTATAAATTATTTGAGGAAATGGTTATTTTGCAGTTTTTTTGCTGATATGTTACTCAACCTGTAGTACGTTTTTGGACCACCTTCTGCTACTGCTAAATTTTAGCAAGCATATACTAACCACTGGTTATAAGCGTGTTATTTTAACTTAAAAGTAAAATTTTTTTGCTTCTAAAATGCATGAATTTTTGAATTTTCAAAATTGATTCATATTGTTTCGTATGGGCTCTCCGGTGACCTTCCTGGAAGGAGTTTGCATGTTCTCCCTGTGCTTGCGTGGGTTTCCTCCGGGTACTCTGGTTTCCCCCACTACCCCAAAAACATGCCGTTAAGTTAGTTGAATAATCTAAATTCCCCTTAGGTGTGAATGTGTGAGTGAATGTTGCCCTGTGATGGACTGGCGACCTGTCCCCCGCCTCTCGCCCAATGTGTGCTGGAGATAGGCACCGGCAGACCCCCGTGACCCCGAAAGGGAATAAGCGGGTTTGAAAATAAATGAATGAATTGTTTCGTATGTGTAAACATCTGCTAGCTGCTCACTAGTGTCAGATGCAGAGTGCTAGTGACTGAACCACAACTGGGATCCAGGCATACAGATCCAAGGAAGTGACAATGTCCCCTGGATTCGTCCTGTGCCAGACTCATGTTAGCAAGCTTTCTTTTTCCATCCCTTCTTGATATCCTGCGTGTTTCCTGTCCATCAGAGTCTGCTAGAATGTGTGGCTTGAGTATTTGTGCAGCTTTATGCTTGAATCTGGCGCTGAGAGAGGCGCTGTTGTAATAGCATAGGTATTCCTCTTTCTTACACTGTCATAAAATTAAACACAGATGCTTTGGAAGCTCTTACACGGATTTTATTACCATCTTCACCCTCCATACGGCTTCGGATGTTTATCTGAAATCGCATTGCCCCATGGCTCAAATCCAGAGATCTTTTATGATGGTGTTTCATGCCAATACAAAATGCCTCACAGCTTTTTTGACATCCCAGCTACACGTGAGTCTCTTTGTGTTTTCATTTCACAGAGCAAAAAGAAGTTTGAACGGGAATGCAGAGAAGCAGAAAAGTCTCAGATGATGTACGAGAGGCTAGACAATGACATCAACGCCACAAAATCAGAAGTGGAAAAGGTGAACGTCTCGAGTTGTTGACCAAGTGTTGCTCAAGCGCTTGTTTGCAGCCGGAGCTGTATTCCTGAAGCATTAGTAATCCCGGTGACCATTCTCTCGCTCACTCCCTCAGGCAAAATCCCAGCTGTATATGAGACAACACATGGCTGAGGAGAGCAAAAACGAGTATGCGGCCCAGTTGCAGAACTTTAACGGTGAACAGTGGAAACATTTCAACGTGGCCATCCCTCAAATATTCACTGTAATGCTTTCCTTGATATCTAGTTTCTGATGTTTCCGTTGAAATGTTTTTATTAGCATAGCATGAAAACAGCACTTGCTGAGCACAAATTGACCCAAATTCACTAGTTTTATTTTTGTATCGTTACCCAAAAGTTTTGTTGAAAAGAAGTGACATAAGTTTGACTAGAGGTGAAAGTTAAAGCTTATTTTGGTGGTTAACATTTTTTTAAATTGGCCCATGTGTAGTGCGTTTTTTGAATTTTAGTTCTATTTTGAGAAACATTATCAATGAGTGTATCCAAAAACAGAAAATTGAACATTTTCTTTCTCCTCATTTAAATACAGTCAGGCATTTTTATGTTGTGTTTTTTTTTATACTTTGAAATCCAAAAATGAGTGATTTCAATTTTTCTCAGACCTTTTATTATTGGTTTTGTAATCATAATATTGTTGATTACTTAAATATATTTAAGTATATATGGTTTGCCATTACTGCGTTGGTTTGTAGTTTCTGTTTAGAATGATTTAATGTGCTGCAGCATGTTCACTAACTTGTATTATCACATAGCTGTTTAATATCATGTTCATGTGTTTGTAGAACCTTCAAAACATGGATGAGCGGCGGACGGTTAAACTGGGTGAGATGTACAGAAGTTTTGCTGAGGTGGAACGAAGAGTCATTCCAATCATCTCTAAGTGCCTGGAGGGCATGGTGACTGCTGCTAAAAATGTGGATGACCGCAGAGTAAGTGATAAAGCACTCTTTCAAGATGATTGGAAAAGAAACCCTGCCAAAATAAAAAAAAAAGTGGTCAAACATCCGTAAGTGGTTGGATGAAACATTACACTTGTACAAAGTAAACAACAAATTGCTGGGGTTAAGATCATCTGTAATACAGAGCTGTTTATTATAAGAACATTTTTTTTCTACAATGTAGATTTTTTTAAAGCTCACGGATGTTGTTTTGGGTTTTCTAATGCCCTGAATGCTCGAATCCTGAGGTAAATAGTCTCACAGGCTGTACAATCCTGATTTCTTTTTAAATAGCACCACACCCTTGAAAAACATAAGGTCAGCTCAGACCAGTCAACCATCCTCTTTTCAATGTTTACCAGCAGTACTGGACTGATTGTTTTTGGGGCATAATGAGAATTCTCCCTTCAAGAGAGGCTCCCAAGTTTGTCTTTGAAATACATGCACAATATTTATTAAATATAACAATTCAAGATATTTATTGCACATCAAATAAAGCATAGAGGGAAAACACTGTCTGGGGGAAATAAACAAAAGAAAAAGAAAGGGTTTATTGTTACAGGAAGCACAAATTGAGGAGAAAGTAAAGGTGGTGCTTCAGGGAACTACTGCCTCATACAACTAAGACAATGTTCCCAATAGGCTCCAAACAAATCTAATTAATAACAAGAAGCAGAAGAGGGGCCAGAGGGAGTCTGGTTTGCCAGATTAGGTCATGCTGGCTTCATCAGACCAGGACTTCTCTTATGCACTCGGGTGGTTTTCAGCCCAATGTGAATTGGCTAGTTTGAGCATCAGCACCTCCAGACTCAATGGCATGGTCCTTTGTTGGAAAAAGGTTGCATGCTCTTTCCTAGTTTGAGCTCGATTTCTACCCCCTAGCCCCCCCGGTCGTAACCTACTGTTTGCAATGGCAAAAGGTGACAAGTGGCATAGGGATGGATTTGGTCATCCTATAAGCGGAAAGTTAGCCGTTATGAGGGAAACCAAAAACAAAACTAAGGGGTAAAGTGGTCGGCAGCTTGAAAAAAAATATATCCACAAGTGAGGGTCAGTAAAAGTTACTTAAATAACACATATGCTAGTTTTATAGAAATAAAGCACCATTATTATCCTGATAACCTTAATGTTACACAATAGACTTGCGTGTGGCATGTCAAATTGGCATTGGTCACATTTAAATGGTTGGCACTTTTTAGAATTTCAGATCCTTTAGAACCATTTGGTTTACGAAAATGTATTCCTTGGGGTGCCCTGGTACCAGGGGTATATTTTCAGCCATTCCCCTAGCCCTCAGTTACAAGGGTTAATAATTGGGATAAGTGAGAGAAATGAAACCTAAGTATCATGAGTGAGGGAACTATGGAATGGGAGCTTCCTCAGTAATACAATTAATGTACCGCCCCATCTTTAAGTAGGAGATCTGGATTTAATGCCAAGTCTGTCTTCCTGCTGACCTGGGAACACTTCTGTATTTTGTGGATATTTTTGCTATACATTTTTGGTCTTTGTGCGAGAACATGCTTTGATTGACAGCTGCTCTTCTATCCAATGGATTGGGCAGCATCTTATCCCCATTGAGATGTTGTGGGAGCAGTTTGACCATATGGTATGCAAGAAGTGTCCATCGAGCCAATCAAACTTGTGGAAGATGCTTCGAGAAGCATGGGGTGACATTTCTCCAGATTACCTCAAAAAATGAACAGCTAGAACGCCAAAGGTCTGCAATGCTGTAAATGCTGCAAATCGAGGATTCTTTGCAGTAAAAAACCTATTTCAAAATACATATTATTTCTAACCTTTTTAATATCTAACATTGACTATATTTTTATTCATTTTACAACTTGTGGTAAAAGTGTGGCATGGAAAACACAAGATTTCCTGGGTGACCCCAAACTTTTGAAAGGCAGTGTATTTTGCTCAGAATCTAAAATACAAATAAATATATGAAATATAAAATATATGGGATGTCTATAGCATCAAGAAAATGTATCATTGCTGGACCTGTTTAGCTAGTTGTGCTAGTACAAAGTATGTGGTTCTCTTTTTTTTGTCTTACAGGATTCTGGGATCGTAGTTGAGTCGTTCAAGTCTGGGTTTGAACCTCCTGCTGATTTCCCTTTTGAGGACTTCAGCCAGAACATCCAGAGAGCCGGTTCGGATGGCACCATTGGGGGGACACCCAAATCAGACGGGGGCAAAACTGACCCCAAACATGCCATCAGTAGGACCAAAAACAAGCTCTGGCTCTTTGGAAAGAAACCCAAGGTAATTCTAAAGTGTAAATGTTGGAATCGCAGAACTTGTTTTCTCATTTGTTTTCATAAAAGCCACACATCCTATGTGCTCTGGTGCTTGTGGATGGTAAAGGATTAAATGCCAGGATAGAACTTTAGCTTCTGCCTTTATACCTGAGCTTTTACAGCCTACAGACTTCCTGGCTTTTTTGAAGAACACGAATTGACATTTTCCCTTCAATCGAAGGAAGTTGTCATTTTTAGAAACCTTTCGTTATAACAATTACATGACAGTTAAAATTGTTTATTGGTTAACTAGTCTTCAAGTTTGGTATTTCAGTTTAGCTCTCCGTTTATTACATGTGTTGTCCCAGCTTCCCCCTTCCATCCCTCCCCCTTCCCTCCCGAGTTTTCCCTCTGGCCATTTTCAGACACCCAAATTTTCCACCGAGCGGATAGCTAACCATCTCTCTGAAATCAGAAATGCCAAATCTAAGATCAAATCCTTCCGAGCTGTGAAAAGAGGGGTAAGAGTCGGTCTGGCGTGTGTGGGTTTGCTGTGATGGGGGCAGTTCCTCTCACCCATGGTTGATGGGTGATTCCAGAAAATATGTGAGCTCCAAAGATCTGTGCTCCTGATTTTAACCCTGGGTTTGAAATGAAGGACTGATGGGGAGATGGTGGTGGGTGGTGTGTTTTCTCTTTTTACATTGACATTTTTCTGTGTTTAGTGTGGAATGGAGCTTTCTGTTTCTTTAAATTTCTTTTTTCCCTCACATTCTCTGAGCTTAATTTTCATTGTGTCTCAAAAGATATTATATTATTGTTGGCATTTGATTTCCTGAAATTGACTTTGATGCTGAACGTAGCTGTCAATTAGTGCAAAGAAACATCTGTTGTAGCTGCCGACAACTTCATTCTTTCGAAGCAAGCTTTTCTTGTATGGGAAACCAAGAAAGTATTGTCTGGATTTAGTCCGTACAAGATTGTGAAATAAAAATTGGTTAATTGATGCGACAAAGTGGGTTTGAAACATCACCCATAAGTCATTTCAAGTATCTCCAAAAGATGAGTAATGTGATGTCATACAGTTTGGTGAGCATGCCTTTCATAGTTTAACCATATGAAAACAGTTTCTCTGAGATCTCACAAACTTTATCTTTGTTTCTTCAACATTTTCTGTCACATAATTATACAATAGACCAAACAATTGTCAAATTACTGAGACCACTCGTTTAATTACCTTTAACATGATGGTTCTAGACACACATCGAGAGCTTAAACCAAATTCTAGATATTATATTTGTTTCAAGTAGTCAAGACTGATGAAAGTGTTGTTAATAAATGATATGGTTGTGAGGTTTTCGGGTTGCTCTGGTTGTAACCACTCCTATGAACTGAGCTAAACAGAGAACAGTTCTGATTCAGTCAGAAGCCTTTGATTGACTGATAATCAGTGATTTGTTGTTTTTGTTTTTAATGGCGTTACTTAACCGTAACTCCCAGTGGTCTGTGAAGCTGGTAAGTGAAGTGTGTTTTGGAGTGCAGTGGTATTGATGGGTTAGAGGTGGGTAGAGTTCACATTTTTTGTGCAAGTCAATGTGAAAATTTTAATTAAATTACGAATAAACAAAAGGGTTTGGTTTAAAATGTTATAAAGCCATAAATATTGAATAGAAAAAGGTGTAATAGATCATAATGAGTCTCTAATCAAATAAAAAAAAAATCTGTGTTTAAAACATTTGACAAACTATTTTTCTAAATTAAATGTAACTAATATTTCTGTGCATTTTTGAACATTATGAGTGAAGCAAAGTAACTAGTATAGAGATAGTAACGATAAAGAGACAGATTAAACCTGAAACTAAGAAGCATGACACTCATAGTTTGCTTATGAGAGCACAATTAAATGAAAATATGTGTTAAATTCAGTGTGATTAGAATCTGAAGAGGCTCTTATTAATCAAAAAGAATTAACTGTCACTGCAGAGTGTTGTCAAGGTTTGAGCTTGAACACTCGTGTGCGTTCAGTTTAAGTTACCAAATGATGTACTCAGTCGGTTGCTACCCACCTCTGGCTATTGTGTGTTTAGTTCTAGGATGCTAATAATAAAACCCTCTCGGTCCTTTGCTCATACAGAATAGAAATGTCTTTGATAGTGTGGAGCTCAAAATCTCTCTTGGAATGTGTTAAAGAAATATCCAGTAGTTTCTTGGCAGGACATCCCCCTTTATAGCAACATGTTTATCAATGTATCTATGCCCTGCATTTTTCCAGGCGCCAACACTCGAGGACCTCAGCCACCTTCCACCGGAACAAAGACGCAAAAAACTTCAGCAGAGGATCGATGAGCTGAACAAAGAATTGCAGAAAGAAATGGACCAAAGGTAGATAACGAACATGAAAAAGTTCATTATCATTTGTTTTGGAATGTCCGATGATCTGAATGATTTTTTTTATTTTATTGTGCAAACCAATGAGAACTCTCATTCATATCAAATACACTATGGTCCCTAGTGAAGGGAATATATAATAATATATTCGAGAGAAGACAGGAGAGGGCTCGAAGTCCAAATATTTACTAAGAGTTTCATGAATAACACATTACAGATATATCTGGGAGAACTAACTGCATTACACAACAGACACGTGTGACAAAACTCCCGTCGCAATGCGTTAGTTTTCACACCCCTTCCTTGTGGCCTGGCCTTATATATGTTCGTAAAAATGCAAATTAGTTGGGGCGTAGTTCCGTTTGCGTCTGGCCTTTTGGACGTGAGCCGTTCACTTCCTGTAATGGTGGACTGTCTTAATCCTCTGCACAGAGAAAAAAGCACTCGGGGTGATAACACAGGTCTATAAAAATATCCTATTGATTAAATTCAAGTAACAAAAGAAATACACAATCACTCATTTATTTTTCAGTTTAATATTACACTTAATACTCAAATAATTATAACATTATACACCACATAGTTAGAGAAAATGAAACTGTTGGGAGATACCTAAATTATCCTTCACTAGAAACCGTGCAGTTATTTAGGGGTATGTAAATGTTTGAGTATTTGTGGTGCCTAAACATCGCTGCTAATCTAGTTAAATATAGTTTGCCATATCTTTTCAGACTATTACGACTAAAGGAATCCTGGGAAATTGCTGAGAATGCAGGAGCATTTTCCATTGATTTAACAAAAGGTCAAACTTTGTAAAACTGTAACTCAAACCCATCAAAACTTCATCAAAAAATACGAACCATTGTGCAAATGTGTTAGAAACCCAGGCTCTAGAAGGAGATTTATCTTGGCCTTAAAATGGCCATTGAAACAAAATAATAAATGGCAACAAAAATATCAAGTTGAATCACAGAAAAACTGGGGCTTATTTAATTTAATCCTTATAACCTTATAAACAATGACAACTCCCTAACAACTAAACAATTCTTATCTCAGCTTTGGTAAATGATGGAGATTTGAGTTGGTTATTTCACTTATGGTGACAAAGGGAAGGTTATATTGTCACTTTATCATAGCAACCATTTTGACATTTCACTACTTCTTTCTCAGTTGGTTTAAATACTCATGTTGGCATGTGGAACTTAGCATGAGACCAGTTACTCCTCCATAGCAACCAACAATTCTACCTTGGCAACCATTTGATTTTGCTTATAAAAAACTTTTAACGGCACATTCACAAGACATCCACGTTTGTGTTGCGTTTTTACATACAGACATTTATTATTGTGGAGTTATTTCAAAGGGTCATGAACTGGATTTTTTATTTTACTTTGTACTTTTTGTGAAAATCCAATTATATTGGTTTTTTTGTGTGTGTTTCTTACAAATACAAAGGCCCATTAGTGCACAACTGAACTCCAAATACTGTTGCAAACCAAAAACACTACTACAAATCAACAACTGAAATAAAAATCGTTTGTGTTTTTCGTTAGCAATAGGATTGTGTGAGCAAACTTAATTTGTTCAGTGTCCACCATATATAAAGACTCCTAGTCAATGCTAACGTCTTTTTTTCAGAGATGCACTTAACAAAATGAAAGATGTCTATGAGAAGACTCCTCAGATGGGTGATCCAGGAAGTCTTCAGCCCAAGATTTCAGAAACTATATGCAACATGGAGAAACTGCGCTCTGAGATTCATAAAAATGAGGTAAGCGTCCCCGAAGAGTGACTAACTCTTAGAGGCTTATGAGGGAGACGAGCTGCCTCTGGGAAAGAGATCTGGAGAAACCAGACAGGAAGCTGCTGGAGAACTCGGTGTTTCACCGACACCTAGTGGACAAAAGTATTCAATGCTTTTAATCACTGGACTTCTGTCTCTCACAGAGCTGGTTAGCAGAGGTGGAAGGGAAGCACGGATCTCGAAATGAACGCCGACCCAGCGCAGATGTCAACCATCATGCTCCACAAGGCAGAGAGAGGTCTGTGCTTCCTGATTACATTATCTCCTCTCTCCAGACAGACAGGCAGACAGGCAGGCTGCAGAATGTCTGGGATACCTTCTCCGTTTAGAAGATCTTTGAGTGCTTGGGGCATTCTTTCTGTTCTCAGTGATCTAAAAAGAGCTCAAAGCTTTGGTGCAGAGATTACAGGCTGGTGTTTAAGAAATACTACCAATCATTTCACACTAAAACCTTGATGACACTTGTAACTTGTTCAGATTAAAAGAATAGCTTGGCGCCTTCCACCACTGCTGTCTCACGAAGACCACTGTGGACTGACCTTGTGTTTGCTTCTGTCCTTCAGTCCTGAGGGCAGTTACACCGAGGATCAGAGTCAGGAGCAGCGTTCTCCTCCGCAGCCGGACACCCATGAGTTTGATGATGAGTTTGAGGATGACGACCCCCTACCTGCCATTGGCCACTGCAAAGCTCTCTACTCTTTTGATGGTACAGCACCTTCCCCTTTTAAATGTTTTACCAAGTTTCAAAAAATGCTTCAGAAAACCGGTCTACCACAACAATCTTGTAGCCAATCAGCTGTAAGGGGCGTGATTGTTGATCTAAAGAGGGAATGTTAGTCACCTTACATAAAGCATAAGCACTTACTTGTAGATCTTGGATCTTCTTTTTGTAGGCATTTATATGGCCTCCTCTTCCACGTGAGAGAAATCACTTACCGTACAGGACACCGCTATAATGTTGTTACACAGCAACACGCATTGCTTTCACTTATTGATCACAAAGCAAGATTCTGTGTGATTGTTACATGGCACACATATTTGGGGTGCATCTTTTGCTGTAGGGGCAGCATTGTTTTAGTAAATTCAACAGTTGTTTCATCAAATTACTTTCCCTGCCTTTAAATATTTGATCCTCCGACTGAATTTTACGTACAAATACAAGTTTCTCCATGTTGTTGAAAATCCAGTCAAATCTGATTCTTTTCCACTGAAGCTAGTAATCATTAGAATACCTGGAATATTAGAATATTTGGAACTTTTCCATATTAAATGCAGCCGTTTTATTACTTGTTTTGCCCCTCAGGCTCAGTGAAGGGGGTGGGAGAGGGATATCAGTGCTTCAGTCAAGTGAAATGAGAGATTTGTTTTCTCAGGATCTAACGAAGGGACGTTGGTGATGAATGAGAACGAGGTCCTGTACGTTATAGAGGAAGATAAAGGTGACGGATGGACACGGGTGCGAAAAAACAGCGGAGAGGAGGGCTACGTCCCCACGTCCTATGTGGACATCACAATGGAGAAGAACAGTAAAGGTGCGGTCACCTACATATGACATCACCCGCCGCATCATCACTAAGCTTTGACCTCACACATGAGGAGTGTGTGTCTGACCGCCAAATGCTTTTGTTCACTGTGTGAGCCTAAGGACACACGCGCACACTCACACACTGTACAGAGACTTGATTCCCTCTGCACTGAGACGGATCCGTAGACGTTTAGAGCGCTCATCACTTTTAATCCTGTTTTTATTAAATATGTTTTTAATCGCTTTTATAACTGAACAAAGCCAATGAGCGTGGTTTCTACTGTTTGTCTGTGGGGACGTGTCTGTCACGCTTCATTCAGCTCTTGATCGTTGAGATTTGTGTTTTTATGCATGTTGAAAGTAAACTGAAGTGTATTGATTTCTGCAGTCCATTTATTCAGGGTTTTACGTTCTGTTGAGTTTGATCAGCAATGTCCTGGAGCACCTCCTTCGAGTTGGGTTTACCAGAGCTGGAGCTTTTTTTTTTGTAATTTATCCGATATTTCTTCCTTTCTCTTTTGTGGTAAAGGTTTATTTTACAGCAATGGGATATTTCACTCTCCCTGTTTTCCTTCACAGACAGAGAAGTGATATAAATTTAGTGGTTGGCTAATTTTGACATTGACGAAATAACAGCGTTGACAGAATAAAAAAAACAAACCAACACTGAATAATTTTTCATTGGTAACCATGGAGATTGGACACTTCTCAGGAGGGTTTACTCTTTATAGATTCTCATCATTAAAGGTATGGTTTACGATCTTTGCGAGTCCCAACCAATGGCATCCCTTCACCATTTTGATAGCCCCGCATTCGTTGACCCCAGTTCAAGAGAAACAAAGCAACCTCGACGCCAAGTTTAATTGTGTTTATTTATCATATGTTTGTTGTTTAGCCCGCCCTCTAAACGACAGTAAACATGTGAATTTGCTTCTAGTTGATTGTGTGAGCAAACTTTAATATATAAACCTATAAGCAATTATACAATACCAATCTTTTTGTATACAGTGTGCGGGAAAAAAATAAACCTGTGTTTGTGTGGACATGGCCTGAATGAAGCCCTAGTCAAGAAAAAATAATCTTTAGTTATTATTTTCTTATCGTGATTAAGAGCCATATGGTGTCTGATGTGTTAAGTAATCTTGTTTCAGTGACCTTCACACCTGATATTAGAATATCCTGCTTCAAATTCAAATTTATAATCTCAAAGCTCGAATACAAGTTTAAAACTCGGTCCGTGGCACCGGCTCTCTGTCTCTCTCTCTCTCTCTGGCAACTCTCAGTGACCCCATCTTCTCTCTCTCTGTGGCCGCAGGTTCCTGATTGGATGAGAGGGCTTCTGTGGTGTGCTGTTTGGTGGACGGCACTCACTGCTGGGGGTCTGTTAGTGGGGCGGTGGGTCAGATTTGAGGTTGCGTTGGGGAAGGTTGCATGAGTGCATGCTGTTTGTGTCATCATTAACCTCATTCCATTGCAGCAGATGTTCCAGGGGTTTGCTGGGAGGGGTCTAACAGAGAACCAAAGGAGAGTCCGTGTCTGGTACTAACATGTTTGCCTGCAGTTTTCTTTTGTTCAGCTCCCGCATGACCTCACAACTTTCATCTCTCATTCTGTGAACAAATAGGTTGTAACCACTCTGCCAAACCACTTTCAACATGTTTGTGATTCTTCGTTCCTCATTGATGCATTCCATTTTAACCATGCCGTAACTCTCGAAAGCATGTGCAGTAGAGGATGCATGGATCACAGTAACCAATGTGACAGTCCCCAAGGCAACGTCCACCTCTGGCAACGCCCCCTGTGCAAAATCTGGAAGACCTCATTGCAGTTCTGCGTGTAACCTGCAGATGGAGCCAACACTGCATTGAGGCGGAGACTCGGAAAGGATGGCCTTCGCCTTGAACAGCTTTTTCTTTTCATCCAGATGTTTCATGAGCTGAGGAATTAACTAATCACGACTGTATAATTCTGAATGTGATTCTTCCTTAGAGAGCGCTGTGTGGGTGAATGTGTAAATAACTAGTTTGTTTTTATTCAACTGAACATATTAACATCTTTATTTCAGAACCTATTGTTTATTAAAGTGGAGGGGGCGGGCTTTTAGGCTTTACTTCTCTTCCTCGCTGAAGTGCTAACAGGAGCCTGCTCTGGACCGATGCACTTTGAGCCTGTTGCATTTGAAGTCTGAGGGAGTGAATGACGTCTTGCTGTAGAGTGAATGTGTCGAGACAACTTTGACCACTATAAACTGAGAGCTGTGTTCGAATACGAGGAAGTGAGGAATAAACATTTAAATCTGCTTTGTCTTCGTCATTTCTTTCATCTTTAGCTTCAAGATGCCTCGTTAGTGACATCAGATGCTATAATCTTTAATCGCTATTATCGCGTCGTTTTTCTCTTGTTTATTTCTTTACCGGGCCTGTCGCTACTTTATTTTGAGCCATTACTTTCGCACCGAAAGTAATGGCACAGAGCATTTTAGTTTTGTCATTTTCTGTGCATTTTTAAGGGCCTAAACGTGCTCAAAGTCACTGGATTCCACACGTCAGAACTGGGGAAACTGATAGTGGTTTGAAAAGGGGGTTTGGAAATGCTCTCAGTCTGATGTACACATGTGTGTAAGGTATTGGATTGTGTTTCCAAAATCGTCAGGTATTTTGCAAAAAAAAGTCTAAAATTCTTTTTGGATCTCTTTACACCTTCAAGAAGCAGCTAAAAACTCTACTCTTTCGAGATCACTTACTAACTTAACCTACTTACTTACTAACTAACTTATAAAAAAAAACCCTCTGAAGAACTGATTTGAATTCATTTTCTGTACTAGCTTGAAAGTGTTCTATGTGTATGTCTTCTGATCAGTCCACTTTGTACCAAACTGCTTGATTTACTCCCTATGTAAGTCGCTTTGGATAAAGGCGTCTGCTAAATACATAAATGTAAAATTGGGCACTTTTGCTCATGTCGTACTTCAAAATACTTGAACACAGTTTATCTTTTCATCTCCAAACTCCACCAGTCCTCTCTTGAGGCATCTGAGATGTTACATTGCGAAGCTTTTTTGACTACGTTAAACGACGTGCATACGGTGGCTGTCAACATTTAGCTATAACAGGAAGTTGTTAATAACACAAAGTCTGATCAGTCCAGAATATACCAACTATGTTACTCG
Organism: Danionella cerebrum; assembly: GCA_007224835.1. Classification (NCBI taxonomy): domain Eukaryota; kingdom Metazoa; phylum Chordata; class Actinopteri; order Cypriniformes; family Danionidae; genus Danionella; species Danionella cerebrum. The sequence goes on along the minus strand of SRMA01027244.1, from coordinate 43,579 downwards.
TCCATGTCTGATCACATCTACAACATATTCTTTAACTTATAGCACCACCAGGTGGTCATGAGAAATACAATATTTTACATTTGTAAGTACCCATTCTGAAATGTTTGGGGAGTCTAAACTGTTTAGACTCAGTAGTGCCACATGGGGCTCTGGACATGAAGTGGTTTTCATTATTTAATCTGCTTACGACCAAGATGTGATTGAGGCCTTTCTTCGCTGCTTGCAGCTTTAATTCTCTAGGGTGATTGGATGGGATTCACAGAACTAATTATTTAACTTCCCCAATGAAAGTGCAGATAAAGAAACCTGGACGGGCTGATCTCTGGTTACAGCTACTTTATATTGATTCAATGTTACATGACGAAGTGAAAAGCTGTCATTTGATAATTATTTATTGTGGCCGACTATTTACAAATCAATAATACACAGAACAATATATTACACGAGCAAGTGTTCTCTAATGATGATTATCTACATCGTTTTTCCATCCTGGAGTTTTAACAGAGCAACACAGCTTTCACCAGTACATCATTTACAAGCTTTTCTACCGCATTCCTTCATCTAAAACACCTGATACATCTTTTCATACGATAACCGATATCTAAAGTGTCTTTCTTTCACTCTTCTTGGGCTGCAGGAAGAATGGAGTATTTTGGTGAAGGTGAATTTTGAGAACAGTGCCATTAAGATGAGCAGATGATCTTTGACCTTGCTCCATGTTTGGTTAGGGTTAGTAGTCGGATGCTACTGGTCTTAAGATGTCAGAGCTCCGTGTGCTTGACTGGAGGCTCTAGTTTTCTGGACAGGGCTGTGAGGATGAGCTTGAATTTGTCGTATCTCTCGGTTTGGGCGACTGCTGCTCCTCTGCTGCCCCAGAGCAGGCGCAGCTGGAAGTCCGTTCTCAGGATCTCAAGCAGATCTTCATTCGGCTGGAAGTCTGAAAAAAGATACGGTTGTTGAGAATTTATTTTTTATTTTTTTACCCACAGAATGTACGTTTCTAAACTTCTAAAATTCAACGTGTGCTGGAGGTCTTTAACAACCATGAGGGTCTTTTAAAACTAATCTCTGTGTAACACTTGTGTGTGAGTGAACTTGAGGTTGGAAAATCTCAGCTCTTCCCTCTTGAATATTTATGTACGATGTTGCTGTTGAAAGACAGACGAATAACATTCCACTGCTCTTGCTTCTGAGTGATTTTTGTTTTGTACGTTTCTATCGCTCGGTTCTAACAGGAAGTAAATCTTGGGGTTGTGATTATTTTTTTTTTCAAGATGCAACCCTTTGCAATCTATTAACCCTGATAGTTCTATTACCTTTGCCATTGAGATATTTATCATACTCATTACAGAAAACTCTGGAAGCAAGGTTTAAGAAGATAAAATAGAACATGCCCCGTTGTTTAGATTTAACAGTGAAGGTGCAAACAGATAAAAAAAAACATGCTGCGTTCAAAAAGAGAGAAGGGGAGACACAAAGATGTTTGGGGGAGTGGAAGATCTCCCTCAGGATCAGGAGAGTTTTGCTGCCTTATTGCAGAAACTTGTAACTTCCTGTTTTATCTAATTATACAGGGATAAATCAATCTCAATCAAAGATTCTAAATATATTTTCTAAAATCGCACCATAAACTGAAATATTAAGCGCCCGAACATCGCTCATTTGTATCGCCACAGGTTCTGTCGTGTTTTGCGTGTTGCCATTCGCTGTCCACCAAGCTGATTTTACTCTGGTGATTCGAGAATTGTAATGTTGCGTCTTTACCCTGGAGGAAGCGTTGTGCGTTGCAGGTGTATGTGTCAGCATTGCGTGCGACAGCTCGAGCCCCGTCCAGATGACGGAAGATGATTTCACAACCCTGATCGCTGTTCTCCCAGACGTCCAGTCCCTCGAAGCTGACGGCAGGCCTCTCCATCAGCATGAGCAGAGGCATCAGCAGCGGAACACTGGCTTTACTCAGCGCTGTTTCAGCTGCACATAAGAGACGAAATACGACACGTTCAATACCCTTTAAGAGCGATCAAGTCAATGGTAAAAATGCTCAATAACGAGCCTTTTATTTTTTTTTATTTATTTATTTATTTTTCTTCTACCTTGTCCTGTCCTGCTCAAAAGCCATCACATGGGGGAGTACATGCCTTGCTGAGTTGGACAGTTTTGCTTTCTCCAGAGGAGTAAAACACCTGGTGTGGTGTTTTCTCCTCTAGATTGGAAAATTGGATGTATTTATTAAATATTTATTAGTTGTGGTTCCCGCAAGTCAGTATCAAAAATGTAATCCACTTTGAACAAGCTTGAACGAGAAAGTAGACCCCCAAAAAGACAGGGATTTTAATCAAAATACATAAAGTTCCAATTTTCTTGAAAGAGAATTGTTTGGCGTAGGAGTTGACCGGAAAGCCCTAGACTCACTGCTTTGAAACGCACAATAATTAAACTGTAAATACACATCCGTATTTGTACAACGCACTTACCATTTCCTTCATAAAGCCCTTTATAGAAAGGTTTCAGTGATTTCTCATAAGTAATTGCAGTCTGTGTGTATTTCCTCCGCAAACAAGTCCACGTGTGATCCAGTCTGGAGATCTGTGGACACATTAGGAAGTCAATCCCTGTTCCTCCATTGAGGAGTAAAATCCTCAGCAGACAGTAAATGTCAGATGGTACCTGAGGCATATCCAGTGCTTTCATAATGGAAGAGAAGGCGTAGAGGTCTCCCATTGAGTCTTTGAGCTCCAGAGCCACCAGAATGATTCGGTTCAGGGTGGCAGTTCTCTCCTCCAGGCTTCCTGTGCAGCCCAGTATGTCCACTGCTACCCCAATGGCCATGGTGGTGTGCCTGTTCAACAGGAAGCAGTCGTGTGTGGTTAATATCTTTGGACACAGAGATCGCTGTCTGTGTTCATTATAGTTGAAGGTGTTTCTCGGCCAATAAAAAGAGACAATAGGGTCAGCTGTGTCTTCAGGAGAAGAGTACCAATGATTTTAGCCTAAAACGAGGTTCTCGGAAACTCACTAAACAAAAGCTTGTAGTCAAGAAACATGGACACGCAAAGCAAGATGGCGCTGCCTTGAGAAACATTGTGGCGCACGTCTACAAGGGCTTTGTGTGGAATCCTCACTAAATCACTTTGTAAGTACAAAGCGTACACACTACACACCACCCTGTCCCCTACCTCATTTACATATGTTAATAAACAAACTGGAATGATAAACAATAAACGTACATTTTCAGGCCGTACCTTCGGCAGCAGTTTAGAAAGGACTAGAGCACAAGACTCAACACGGTTTTTGTACCATGTGACCCAGAACCGATAAGTTAAGGCTGGATATAATATTTTACTAACAATTTACTGTATTATTGGAATTTTAACCGTCACTATCACATGTTGTGGTTTCGTGTGGGTGACTACTGTGCCTTTACAAGTACTGGGTAAGTGCTAGAGCGATATATTTATCTTGATGCCTCGCTTTACTTTTTAAGGAGATGCCAAAGGATCAAGGTCTGGCAGAAAGTAACATGGGTACGCCAAACATGAGCGTGAAAGTTGACTCATACGCCAGAATTTTGATACATGTGGCCCCAGGTTTTATACAGAAATGTTTATTAACCCTATAATCATCTAGAGCTGTCTCTAGATGACTACTCCTCCTGAGCGTTCGTTGTCTGTTTAAACATGTATTCCCAGCAACTGTACCATTGAAGAAGCTGTGGAATAGTTTTATTTTCGAAGGAAACATCAACATAAAAGGCAATAATTCTCATGTTGATGAAGCAGATATGGGGAGGGTGAGAAGTAGTTCGTTACAAACCGTGAGAAATACCCTGAAGGAGTGAGAAATAGGCCTCTGGAGCCCCATGAAATGAAAACAAATCACTTTTTAAAGACCGTCTGACACTTCCACTGAAAAGGGGCGTGGCCAGATGCCCAAAGACAGGAGAGAAGTTGGTCTAACGCTTGTGTTCCAGACACAGAAATGGACTGAAACTCACATCTGCTAAACGTTTGGAATGTTTACTTCAAGTGACCCTTTAAAAGTAATTATTTAATCAATCCCAGGAACCACACGTTTAATCAATAACCAAACATTTCTACATTTATTGAAACTCTAATAAATCTCGGCTGCCCTTCTTGTGAGTAAATCAGCAGCTAGGTAAATGAACAGTTTAAACTTGTTCGTGACGGGCATCTGCAAGCTCTGAATCGTGGGAGCTTGTGGTTAGTGCATTTACCTCTCAATGAGGTCCAGCCGCAGCCGTCGCCCGTGAGGAAGAGTGACCAGCTCCAGCCCTGAGCTCACACCCATCTGGACTTTCACCTCCTCACTGACGTTCAGTATCCGAGCCACCTGCAGGACACAAACAGAGACAGGTTTGTAATCGGTAATAAGAAATCCTCTGTGTTTTAATGATTAGATTTGTTCATTTGGTAGTGAAGCATAGCTTTGTCTTGTGGCTGGGCAGAAGAACCAGTCTCTGAGTTGACTCATCACGACTGATTATAGAGCTGCTGGTCAGGATTAGCTTCAGTATATGGGTGTGGAGGACCAACCCTTGTTTTTGTTTCCATTTTCTTGCTTGTCACCTTTTGTAGTAAAATGTAACTGAAAATGCAGTTTTAACAAAAATTAGAACGCTCTGTTTCCGTCTGAACTCTGGGGTGTCATTAGATCCATTAACTGAGACACGTGTTCAGCACTTTAAAGCGAGGAGTTATCTGCTGCTCGGTCAAGTGAGCCGTGTCCCGCAGTCTCTGTGTCCTTTCGCCTGCTGGTGACTCTTGAATGTCTCCGCTGGACTTGAAATGTCCAAGTGGGCTTGAAAAATGGCCTGATTCTGTTTCGCTGCAGAAGAGATCCCGCGTTTTTTGGGGAAACACTAAAAGTGTTGTGGGTTTTCTTTTGGAAATTTGATTATGGGCTTTTCAAATGTGACAAAATGCCGTTTATAGCATTTTTGAACCAAACTCCTCAAATATTTGTATAATGGAAATATTTGGGTTTGTAATTGTACTATTATTTACATGAATAATGAAAAAATATAAAGAAAATGTTTTAATTTATTTATATTTATATATATATATATATATATATATATATATATATATATATATATATATAGTTTAGCTAGAAAGAGGACCCTATATATGCCTGGAAATTCGACTTATCCAGCTCTTTGGATACCTTTCTTTCAAGAAACATCTTCAGTTCTAAACTGGATATGGCTCAAAAACTGACTTGGTGTCGGTCAGAAAAAAAGTCGCTTGGTCACTTCTCATGCCTGGAGATGTAATCTATGCGGATTACGGCTTGGAGATGATCTACTTCACTCTTGTTGATCTGCTTGTCTTGCTTGGGGGAAACATAGACTTCACATTGCTCTTTTTTTCATCATAAAACTCGAATTTTCAATTTTCAGACACATCCTCTTCTATTTCACAATGAAGTTCCAAAAATATTCTCGTTTTTGTAAAGATCTGATGGAGATTATTTCAACAGTATGTAGAGATTCTAGATACAGTATCCCTTACAGAGATTTGTTTATTTCTATGTTTGAGATAACGTTCTTTTCAGTGTCCTGCAGGAACAGAAAAAGTGTTTCTGTGCGGTTCTCATCTCTTTTATCCTTCCATCGTTGTACTAACAAAAAAAACGTTTGGTTGAAGTGAATTGGAGTTCGGTTACAGCATCAATCAGTTTTTGAAAACTAATAATTGAACTTCAGTTAGTGTTTTGATTATTGCATATAGTCCAGACAGATCGTCAGGGTTACCTGGCAGTCGGCATGCAGGATGTGTTTGGCGATGTTCTTTGGATCTTGACTCAGCAGCAGCTCTTTGGCTCTTTTCAGGACGCTCATCTCCAACGGTTTGTTCTCCACTGGTAGAAGATGGAAGTTGTCGTCACAAGGTTTGAACACTGACTCTGTTTCAAACACGGGTCTCTGGAAACCTTTCGTTCCGTCCTGTTCTTTCTCCTCATCATCTTCACTGTCATTGTCCAAGGCCTGAATGGCGTTGTGGTAGGAGCTGCGGTCGAGTTTTACTCCTCCGTTCCTCGACTCTTCATCAGTGTTCAGTCGGTCCACGTAGCCGTTCGATGGGGAGCTGCATGGGCTCAGCTCACAGTAGCTCGTCTCTGTGCTGGATGTGCCTCCTGACTGTAGTGTCTGTGGTGATTTTCGCTGTTTGTAGGGTTTCGTTGGTGGGACTGGGGGGCTGAGGGGCTTCAGTCCCAGGGTGCAGGGAATCTTACTGGGTTTAGGGGGTGGTTTGGGACAAAGCTGGCTGTCAGAGCCCCGGATAGCCTCTCCAGGCAGGCTGTCGAAGCCCATTCTACGGGACACTGTGGGACTCAGAGCTGGCTCACTTCCTGTTCGGAAAACTGGGGATTTGGGGCATGGCTGGTGCTCCATATGCTGAGCCTGAGCCTGGGGCCTGGAGCCTGGAAGAAGTGGAAAGGTTTCAGTTCATCAGCCAGAGTTAAAAAAAAACACACACACAGGGTCAAATTCACAAAACAGAATCATAAGCAAATTTACTAAGTAAAATGAGATTTATTTAGGTATTGTAAGTATTTAGGTATTGTATTCTAAAACTTAACTTGTTGCAGATTTTTCTATCTATATTTCTTCAGAGAGAGTAAATCCACTTATAATGATTTATTAACAAGGTTCAGGGGGAGTGTGACCCCAATTAATTTTGTCAGTGACCCATCCACGAACAAACAGCACACAATGTTGACATGCTCTCTCTAAATTTCATTGAAATTGTAAGTTGTGTTTTATAAATGTTTAAATGTATTCATTAGATAGTTTTAGCAAAGATCATTAAAGCCAATAAGACAATTTCACTTCAAAATGCTCAAAGAATTTTCATATCTATGATACATTATTTCTTATTTAGAACTTTTTCCCTTTTTAAACATGTTTAGAAATCTCAGGAACAATAAATGTTGCTGGTGAGGGTTATGTTGCACCAACACTACTTGTCAAAGAGGTGAAGGCGATTTCCCTTCTGACAAACTACAAAGAAACAGAATTTCTTAACTAAAAACCATTTGTAGAACGAATAATTTGAAAAGTCACTATTCTTAAATCATTAGTAGATAAATTGGTGCTTTAGAAAGAGTATGTGCTGTAAAGCAGCAATTGTTTTGTACGTTTAATATTAGTATTCCATGCGGCCAGCAGCGTCAAGCTATGCTTTTTGACATGGACAGCAAAGCTGCATTTCTCACATAACCATATTTATTCTCCTGACACAGGCATAAATTATCTCCATCTCCACTCCACTTTCATTCCTTTCCACTGAGCTTCTTCAACAAAACACTTTGTTTTGCATTTCCATCTCACGTCTCATTTCACACATTAAGCGTGAGGAGCACAAAGTGAATGTGAAAGGCTGAAATGTCAGCTTGACTTTGAGAATCCGTGCAGTGAGCCAGAGATATGAGAGGTTTGAAGGCTCAGGCGTGTGCATGACAGGCACTCACCCAGCGGGAGGAAGCTCTCCGACTGATGGCTCTTCAGCAGGCGTCTCCTGTCCTGAACGTGGTTCAGACACGCTGGCTGACTCCCACACTTCTCCTTGTTACTGTCAAGGTGAAAGATGAAACATTAAGTCAACGTTTCTACTTCAACACTCCTTTCAGTCTATTTCACATCATTTTATTAGTTCAAATATGACTTGATGTCCCTTTCAACATAAAACACCACACATCATATATGGCTTTATCTTGTGGTAGCTGTGCTGAAATTGCAACATTTGGTTGCTAACTAAGGCTTGAGCACTAAAGGTGCGTAGAACCCTATTGTAATTGCTTAGAGTATTATTGTGTTGTAGCTTTCCGTTTAAATTTTGAGGTTTGAATGTGCTGGAAAAGTCACTACATTTCAAAAAGTGGGTTGAAAAATGGCTCTTTAGTGCCGCCTTGGGCATTTCAGCTGATGGTGCGCTAACAGTTTGTCGCACAAGAATGAAATTTGGCAGGCACATGTAGTGTACCAAGACTTAAAAATAAATAATATAGACTTTGTTTCTAAAATAGACCGGTAATTGGTTATTTTGCAAAACCCTGAAGAAGGCCACTTGTACTTGTCATACTTTGACAAACTCCTCCTAGAGATTTTATCTATTCACCTCCAAACATATTAATTTAAGGCATGTGGGAGGATAAATTGTGAAGCTGTTTTGACTTTGGTAAACTATGTTTGTGTTATGTTTGCCATGCTTTGTGTTATAACTATGTTATAAGTCCTTGTTTGAAAACAAAATACACTCCCAGTTACAGCACCACCAGGTGGCCACAGGAAATATTCATAAGGTGCATCTTTTATCAATTGTTACATCTGTGACAAGAGTATTGTCCTAAAAAATAACCGAAAACTCATTCATGGCGCCCCCTGGAAGTCCCAACATTATGTTGTGATTTATATTATTTATATTGCTTGTATTTTTCAGTAATTCTCGCTTGAATACATCTCTTCAATCAGAAGTTCTGTTCGATAATTTGGCTTATTGGATAAATTCAGCTTATTACCAGTAAAAAACATCTTGTGAAATCCATGAGTAATACGCATTAACCGTGATGATGCTCCTCTCACCTGAGCAGGTTTCCCCGGCCAAGTGTGTGATCCTGAGCATGTCCATTCATGATGTTCAGACTCAAGCGTTTCGACGTCAAGTTCTTTCTTTCTGAGCATCCTGCCTCCACCTGACAGGACCCAACACCATACTTTTCCTCCAGGCAGCGGAGAGGTAGAGCTCTGTTGATGGGTTGAAAGATGATCGCTCCCACCACCTCAGAAACGGGTTGGCGGTTGCCAACATAGAAACGTACGAGGGCGGGCACGCTGTCGAAGGCCTCCTTCTCTAACAGGTACTGGACTCGTGAGTAGGCCTCGTTCATGGCGATGAGACGCTTGTTGATTTTGAAGTGCTGTGGGCTGTTCTTCCACTGGCAGGTCAGCACGTAGTTTCCCGGGCTGGACAGAGAGTCTCGGATCAGGAAGTCTCCGTCACGCTGGACAAGGTTTTCTGCGACCTACAATATAAATCAGTACATATGTTACCTATTTGACATTGTGGCTATTGGGTGAACCCTAGCTGTATAACTCGAGCTTTAGGTAAAACTCAGTTGGAGGCGAGACTTAACAGACGCCGATCATGTTATATAGCATTTCATTAGAACTGTAATCCGAGCCCGAGGGAATTTAGCCCGACCTGAGCCCAAGAATATTCAAATGAACTGAACGAGGTGGAGGCCAAAGAACCACTCGGCCAAGTGCAGGTAATACAGTAGAAACAATGGCTGAAAGTTGATTATCTCTCGTTTATGCCATTGTCACTTGTTGCCAACATAAACATAATAAAACCCACAGCACTTTTAACACCATGGCACTTCAATTTGAGAGCATGCGCAGTGACCCGTCCAGCTTAATAGAGAGTACAACAAATCAGGCGTTTGCATAATGAATGGTGGTATATTTCTATGAAGAAGATCAAGTAATCCTAGTTCAGTGATTCGGGAAAAAATTGCTAAAGCCGTGGGTAGCTATAGGATGGGTACCGGCGGATTGGATTACCGAACCTGACAAACGTGTGTGGTTATATGAATTTAATCAACACCCACCAGCAATCACCTTCACTACGTAAATTCCTGCGTCTCTAGCGGGAATTTAAGCGCATCACATGATCGCGTACTGCAGGGCCCGTCCCGACCCAAATTATGAAAATTAAGCGGGGCAAAGATCTTGAGCTCTACACAACATATCGGAAGGTATCCAGCCTCCTCCACACTGGACATGCCAAGTACCACCTCTTAACGAAGACCTCAAAAAGAGTTGCTCGAGCCACATCAACTGGCTCCTCTTGATGTGAAGGAAAAATGACTATCTCTATTACGACCCCCTCGTAAGGAACACCCCATCCCCTTGCGATATTAAGATCTTCACCCAAAACTGATGACCACAAGTGAGAGTAAGATTGTTGATTAACCAGTAATTCGAGAGCTTTGCATTTCAAACCTGCTCTTTTTTACCACAGAAGACTGGTAAATCGAGTGTATTAGTTGCACTGATGTGGTGATCTAATAAGCTGGTTGTCTCGTAAATTACAAGAGATTTGTAAAGGTTCAAATCTCGATTACTTGCATATCATTTAATGATGTTTTCTGAATTAATTGGATTGGTTCCATTATGAAGTGAATGTTGGTGGGCACACTGTGCATGAGAGTTTGTTTACAGAAAGTGCAGCAGTGGCACCAGGAAAAGTCTCATTATCTGTGATTACAGTCTCGAAGGGTTTATGGCACAGTGGTCCTGCTAGAACAGGCCCAAAACTGAAGCAAACACAATCTAATACCATCACTCTCCAAAAGTATTTGGTTAGTGATTTTACATTTCTACAGCAGCTTTTGTATTCGTCTCACAATGACAAACAATGGGCTGCTGGGAATGAACATTTTGGTCTCTTCGCACCACCAGTCATAAAATGATGTAAATACTGTTCTTCCGGTTCTCTTGTGTCTGGTCTGTTTGGTTAACTTCAGCCTAACAGGTCAAACTCAACCAGCTGAAAGACACATGGGCAAGAACACACCTACTCACAAGGTCAGGGGCTTTATGGGGGGGAGAAAGCCTAATGCAGGGTGTGCTGTGATCTACTGTAAATGACAACACATTTGTATCATAAGGTCATTTCTAAGCCGTGTTGAGCCATGATGAATGACATTCTGTTTCTCTTCTGTCCGGTGTGTTTGTAGGGTAAACAGTAGCCCGACTTTAACCACAGCTAGAAATGAAGCTGTTACATAAACACACTTTGGGTCAAATTCAAGTCATGATTTCTCACTGTAGAAAGCAACTTTCTTTTGCTATGATGACGGATGTGCTGTCATGGGAAATTTTACCAAGGTACATGGTTTTAATTGGTTGCTGTCAGCACTGGCGCATCGGCTTGATGAGAAACTGTTGAATGAAGCATGCTGCAGTGTTAATGAGGGGTATAACCAATCGTGGTTCCTACATTAGAGGAAGTGTACATCGGATTCTCTTCAGGTCTTGAGCAGCTCATTCTAGATTTATTTTGGAGAACTGCTTTGTTTTCTTTGATCACACAAGAGCCTGTCTGGGCGTGAATCTCGCTCTTCCTGTTTCAGGCAGGTTTTGCACGTGTAAACCAGTTCAAATCAAGTATCGATAAACTACCTAATGACAATATAATAATTTTTTTTGTTTAAAAGTTAGTATGGATTGCCAAAAAAAAGGGAAACAGTGTTGCCAAATTAAAACCCTTAAAATAAAAAAAAGATTAGGCCAAAGCCTCCAAAATGTTTTTTCCAAGTGTCATCCAATCAAAAGTATAATAATTCTTATTATACAGATTGCATTTAAATTGTTTAATTACAATAACTTTATTCCATTTTAGTGTCATTTATAAACGTGTAATCAGTTTATAATGTAATTAGATTACTTTAAATCTAGTTATTAGCATTCAAATCTTTTGGTAAAACAAAAATGATTCGTTCTCCAAGGAACTTCTGCTTAAATGACTATGAAAAAGAAATATTTATGAAAAAAATAAAAGTAATGAAAAAAAAAAGATTTCCTAAAAGCCAATATCACCCCCATCATGAGTATCTCCACCTAAATAAATTGGCTTTGACAGACCCTATGTGTGAGAGTAATCTGTAAAATGGTAAAAGTAGAATTTGTGTTTACTGTCAGTTAAAAAAAAAATGAAAATCGATTTTACTTTCAAGTGACACACTGAGATTTCGTTCTATTTCGTTTACCTCACTCCGTTAGTAATTCATGCATGGTATAAATTAATTAGCAACACCGCAGTGTCTGCGAACAAAACCAAAGAATGCGTTTTCAAGAGACAGTTTTTTTTCAGTTGTGTGGAAAATGTTTGCCTCTTCAGACATTGAACAAGCCATAAAAGCACGAATAGTAAACAGCTTTAAAATTGAGAAAAAAAAAGGGATCAAATTTTTATGTAAAATCCCCCAGCTCTACCTCAGGGGTCAAATTTGGTCAGTCACCACTGATGTCAAAATATTTTGGAGGTGTGGTCGTTATTTTGATGTGGGATATAATATAAAGGTGATGCTTTTGTAATATATAAAAAATCACATAAAAAATATCTGCCTTTTGAAGTCTGTAAAGATACAAACATTTTGCACTTTTTAAGTCTTTTTTTTTCTTTATAGTTTTTTGTTTATAGTTACCATTTCCCCCCTTTTTACTGTAACTATACAAAGACTGTACAAACCTCACATTTTGCACTAGTTAAAAGCATCAGAATTGTATGTGTTTTATATTAATATATATTCAATTCTGTTTCAAAATGAATGCATGGTATATGGCCTTGGTTTATACTGCAGACCAGACCCATGATCCAGAATCCAGGTTTAAGATGCTAACTTTGAAAACAGCTAATACTGTCCTCGGGGCATCGCTTTTCTTAATCAAGTTTTTATCTTGTTATCTTTCCATAAGAGCTGAATGTTTGAGTGCCAGGTGGAGGCATGACTTTAGTTTTATCCAATAAGGCTGTTGAGAAGTAACACAACAGAATCTACTAAAGAGCTTCTTGAAATATGTTCTAGGCTGAAAGCGTACCTGTCTTGGAATGGCCCCATGATACCAGGCATGGCTCCTTGGTTCCTCACTGCTCAGTTTCAGCTCTTCTTCGAGTTCCCTCCTGAGCTTCTCAGGTGGTCCATCCATGATATACTTGTCTCTTGAGAACTGCACATAGATGGGAACAAGGCAGTCTTTTAGAGCCATGGTGTCTTTAGAATGTGTCTATGACTGAAAAACCTTCATGCTGTCAGTTCTTTACGATTCTCTCATCTTTTTCCATTTCCCTTCCTTCTATTACTCCATCTCTGTGACTCAGAATCTGACTGGCTGAATGGGCATCTGCTTCCTGTGTGTTTGTGTATTGTGATGCACAGGTCCCTCCCTCTTACTGTCAGTCTCCGCCTCCAGAAGCCCTGGGGCCTGCCGTACCTTTACCTGTGCAATCCCACGCCTCCAGTGCTTGAATCATCAGACTTTTCAGGTTTACTGAATAGATGTTAAATAGATTTTGTCAATTTGAAAAGTGTGTTTCCTTCTTTAAGATTGAACTTAACTCTAGAATCTCTCCTTTATGTAATAAATCACGTCTTTAACATCATCATGGTTTTGTTACACTGATCCTCTCGAAAACTGAGCTCATGATGTTTAATTTAATTGGGAGACTGATCTAAGATAAGTGGTTTAAACGGTGGTGTAAAAATGTCTTTTTTTATAAGGGATCAATTGAAATGCTCAAAATTGCTCATGTGGTTTTTTGTTTTATCGACTGTGAAGGGGTGATCTGGAAGATGCACATGTGTTTTCTGCTTTTTGGTTTGTTGTGTGGAATGCCAGTAATGTGTGGTGCCAGGCCTCAGATGCCTAAAGTGGTACCTCCAAGCTAAAACTGGTAGTTGTGTGGGGTGAACTCAAGCACAGAACTGTCTATTTACCCATGGCTAAAGCAAAAGAAAAAGCTAATTCTGTGGATTTAAAAAAAAAGTCCCTGGAGTGGTCCTGGCTTAAACCATCGGAGTGGTGTTTTATTGAGTAACATGTCAAATAAATCTGACGTAAGGGCAAAGGTAATTGGAATTGATGTGCAACAGCTTGTCAGGGCACGCTCGTCGCTCACTATTGGAAACTGTTATTGATATGGTTCTTTTTGACAAACGTACTAGTGACTGTAATAACATTTTTTTATTAAATGAGTTCGATTTTAGCTTGGAACAACCTTCTTGACTGTTTTTCAGACATCTTATTTTCCTGGGTTCCATTAGTGCAATGAATAGTCTATTGATCGCACCTGAGTTCCAATGTCATTGCGCTGTATGCAGGATTAATTCTGTAAATGCGTTTCCAGCATTATTTTCAAATAAAAAAGGTTTATCCTACTGCGTATTTTCAAAATGTGTGCGCATGTGAATGAAGAAGTGGCAGGTGGACACTATCCAGGCAATAAGAATCAGGTGGAAAGAATCAGGCAATAGGAATCAGGTGGTGAATTGTTTACTAAATAATTACTTTAAAGGAAAGCTCATATCGGGTGTTATTTGTACTTTCTGAATGAAGTGCTGGTGTTTTTAAAATAATGTTTAATCTGGCCGTGGTTTATTCCAGCGATTCATGCCACACTGCAGACAGTTTTTCCCGCTTATATGTGGAAGCTTCTAAGATGCTTTCTATGTATAGAGGCTGACAAACCCAGGCCAGAGCGAGGACTGAAATACATGGATGCCTCTGGTATTGTGCTGTAGGGAGGGAAGGGTGCTACACCCTCTGCATTGAGACAACGGCCAAGCCTACACCCCGCCAGCCACAAATTACACTGAGGAGATGGCCATACTTTTACCCTGGCTGCATGAAACAATCATCCAAAAGCTCATTACAGGAAACACAGCGTCATTTATAGTAAAAGTTATCTAACTAAAACAGAGGTAGTCTTAATACGGAAACTAGATTAATTGGTTTTTCAGATCTATAAGATTAAGGTAGTTGCTTAGTGTATTTTACTGTTTGCGCAAATGATTCTTAGCGCACAAGATCGTTTCGAATACTAAAATCATCATGGTTCCGGATTTATGACTGCATTGTTATCCCACTGTGCCAGCTGAGGTGTTTATCTGGCAAGGCCTGAAATTCATTCAGACTTACGACGTTACAGATCCGTTTAGAGGTGCACTGAGCCCATAAATGTTTAAAAATAGCCAAAAAGAGCAATGCTAGAGAAACTTAACAGCACCATGAAGAATAACCCCTCCTTTGTAAAGGCAGTGGATCATCGGACCAATCACCAGATGTATATTGTAATTTTGCCTCCAGACATCTGCAGGACTATATGCTAAGGTGTGTTGTTTATATTGAACATGAATTAAAAGAAGCATTTGGAAGAATTACATGAAGGTTTAAAGGTCTCCTGGGGTGAATGAGCACAGGTTAGCTTTCAATATGTGAAAGAGCCACATGATCATGATGTATGAGAGACCTTTATGAATGCTCTTTTGTAAGACACTGGTAGCGGTGCTCTGCGACTGCATGAGATCACACTGCTACATCAGAACTGGGTTTACCAATGAAATTTCAGCCAAAATCAAGAGCTTAAATGTGTTTGATCTCGAAAGCCTTCTTTGGATGATTAAATACATCGCAACATTCTTTCTTGATTGGGGAACTAATCAGCATTGGTTATCTGTTACAATTTGCCATTCCACGTCTTCAAGATTGTTCAAATACCATGTTTGATTTGGAATAATTATAGCGTAGGATTCAGTTAAAGAGATGGATCAAGTTGCTGAGTTCATAAAGACGTGTTATGATGGAAACCAGCAGCACAGAATTAGATGGTGGTTGAAGTGCGATTGAGTGGCACCTTTAATTTTACACCACAATCTATAATCAGTCTGACTTGCTTTTAGCAGAGAAATAAAAGAGGAGGAAATTTACAGAGCCATAAAACCGCTAGTATCTTACTCATTTATCTAGTGACAACAATTGTCACCGACGGTCAACCTTCTAATGAGACATTGCCTCAACAAAAGTAGATATCCCTCACAATGGCATCCATCCGATAGAGATTTTTACCAAATTACAGTCACAAGATCGCTTGAACCCATCCCCCTCTCATACTGTGATATCATATTTACACATTAAATGCAAATCGTTCTTCCCCTTGATTCTTTTGTAGGCCTGCGAGATGGAAACCCCCTGTCTCAAGCCTGTAGGTTGAGATTCCCGAGGGTTTCAGGGGGTCATTAGTGCCTCTCATGTGCCATACAATCGACCTGCCCTGGGCTTTAGTGTTGGCTCACACCCTTCCTGACCAGAGTAAACAAAGAAGGACACCAGAGTCTCCCGTCCGTCTCCTGAGACTGTAAACACAAAATCTCTTCCTCTCTTTTCATACCCCAGCCCCCCCATCACAATGTTCATTTCGTTTGCCATGGTTATGTAGTCTGAAAGAGTTACCATCAGACGAGGGCTGGCTTTAATCTCCTCCCCCTGGTATTTAGCAATATTTTAACACTTTGTTCTAGGAACGTGACACTTTTCCACAAAAAAAATAAATAAATAAACCCATTATAGCCTGGATTGCCAAAATTAATAGTTTAATTAAAGAGAAAATTCATTAAAATCAAAGAATCAATGTTTATTTTTACTTGCACCCAAATCTATAGTGATGAGGCCGATGCCAATGAAGGTTATATGGCAATACACTTGTCTATTTGTCATCTTCAGTGTGATGCTCGCTAAATCTCTAAAAGGCTTAGCTTCACCTTGTTATTATGTTGGCTTTTACAAGTTATTTGTTTTGTAAATATAAATATAATATATAAATGGGACACGTCAATGACAAGCCAAGTTTTCTTTTCTTTGGCAAATCATAAAAACAAGGGGGTTTCTTTAGTGACAAATAGAACAGTATATTGTCTCACCGACTCTTCCATGGCAATTAATTTGTCATATCACTATCACAGCTAAGGAAAAATCAGAGTTATCATTTCAATCATGAAAGTACTTTAAATAAGAACTTCAACATCAATGTTTGTGTACAAACTGAGCTTACTGAATAATTCTATAACACATCTAAACACTTTCATTCCGGTTGAACATCTGGTTCTGTATATCCCTTGCTTTTGCATTCGGTTTTAGTAAAGTAGAACTATAAAACAGAAGTTTGGTGGCAGCTGGATCCGGTCCTCTACAATGAGAAGGTCTATACCTCCTACTTTGATCAATGTAGATTAGACATTTTGCTTTTTGTTGCTTTTCAGGTTTTGTAGTTTTTCAAGCTTTTTCTTGATAAATGATACTAGCCCTACACAGTAATAAGCTTACTCGAACCATCCAGAAAATTGTTGTCAGCTTGTCACACTTAATAGTCCCAGTTCAGCTTGATCCATCACCTTGTCAAAATGGGCGTCAAAAAAGGACTGGTACTAAGGACGGAAAGTGGCTGAAAATCCATCAAAAGCAAGGCAAATACATTTATACTGTACAATACATTGGAAAGTGCCATAAGGAAAGGAGGGGAGATGAGAGCCCGAGGCAGCTGTGCTGGATCACTTTGAACATGGCCTCTTTCTAATGTTTCCTCAAGCACGCCATTCTGTACAACAAGACGGGGAAAAGATGGAAAGTAGGGCACACACTTGTCTCAAAGATTCCTCAAAGCCAAGCCTTTGGAAAGGAAGTGATGAGATGCCTTGAAGATTTGTCAGTTGCTAGTTGAAGGTAGTGTGTGAGGTTGCATTACAAGCTGAACTCCCAGTTTTAATTAAGAATATATTTAATGCATTTTATTCAATCTCACTATTGGTAAACTCGAGATTTTTGCTCGAACAGATTCCTGCCGTCCAATCTCTGCTCAGCCATCCTTCTACTGCTCTATTCTGCAGTCAGTGTGGCAGGAATAGCTGCTGGATGTTCAGTCATTGAGTAACATTTCAGAGAATCAATTGATTTTAGCTCGTTTCCATGATCCAGTTTATCCGGCTTCGATTCATTCATCCTTCATTAACACTCTTATCAATAAGTTCCATACTGAATATTAGCTGAATAATACTATTTTGCGTGTTTAGTTATTTTTAGGTGACTTTTATTTTTTTTCCCTTGCTTCCATCATCTATTTAGAACCTTTTTTTTTCACATCAGTTTTACATAATCCGATGACAAAAATTGCAGCCAGCAAAGAGGTTCAGTCTGACCATGAAGCAGAAGAAACTTACTTTGTAACCACCACAAAGTTCTGCTCCTTTAAGACTCCCTCAATTCTATCAAAGCCTGCTGTGCAGCAAGTACATCCCAGCAGCATTGATACCAGGCTGAGTAGCATTATTGTTAGTTTGGCTTGTTGTGGCAGTTTTCTTCAAGTTAGTTAATTACACTGATCATTGTGAAAACATCTAGCACTTTTGTGTTTCTCAGTTCATCACTCATGTACAACTCCCTGGTAATGGATAATTGGTAAGCTTCCCTTTTATGCTTTATTCGAAGTTATGTCATTGTTTTTTGACAAATTTTGGTATAACTCATAAATTCTTGCTCTGTGTCTTCTCTGTTTTTCTAAGTGTTTTTTTTCCAAAGTGTTTCTCTCAAAAGGTGTACTTTTCGATCACATGACTATCACGGTGACACAAATATCTTCAGAATGCCTTTTTTAGCAAGAAAAGACTGACTTCAACTGTCTGTGCAGCGCTAGGAGAGTTAAGTGGATTTTTGGATTTCTGTGGACTTCTTTTTAAGCAAGCTGTGGTAAAAAAAAAAAAAAGTTAATGTGCAAAACTTTATTGTTGTAATAATTATTGTTGTAAGTTGTTATTTATAACACTCACACAAAAATGTTATACTGATGGAATGAATGCATGGCATTTTGTGGGAAAGTGATATTGCATAAATTTTTAAATCAAAATGGAGTTTTTTTTTGTTTTTTTTTTAGATGATCTTTCACGATTTCCTATATAGTATGTATTTTTTTTCCCTGAATCATCCCAACTCAAGGATGCTAAACACGTCTGATATATGTCTCCAGAAAAATATTATTTTAGACAAATGTTTGAGTCGTAGTTTCAAGCTGGGTAGAAATCACAGCTGTACTGTTCAGTAAACCCTGCCCTCCTCCTCCTCCTCCTCAAAACTGGCTTCACCAAATCAAGCCTCATGTTGTTTTCATCACTGAAAATTTACTCAAACTCCAGTTGGCTGCAAAGTCTTTGGGTGTAGCATTTCTGACTTACTTCCTGTCAGAAGAAAGAATCCATACAAGAAGCCCCAACACTGCCCTCTCTATCCATCTAACACCCACTAAACACCAACACCATCCAAAAGACAGGAAGTGTCCATGACAACCTGGCATTATTTTTAGTAACTAGTCCCAGAAAACTAGAAAATACCCCAACATTTTCAACAGGCATTCAAACACTAACGGCAATAGTCCATTGAGCAGCCTCAGAACTCACAAACCAGAATTTATGTAACAATACGTCTATATAGACCACAGATCAATAGTTTATGTGTCATCTGATAGCTGCAAAGGGAAACAAAAGCAGCAAAATCTTTCAAACCACTTGATCCATGGGCTCCAAGCTCCCTGTAGCTTTAGTGTGATGTACAGCGCCTCTGAACAGTTTTGCTACAAATAGTCCTTACATTCTGAAGTTTTATGTTAGCCACTGGCTGCTCTAATGTTTCATTCCCACATCAGTTCCTTATAAACCCGTAAGAGCCTTTTCAATATCATCCCATAAATCCCCCCAGCACTCTGCTCTTTTCACAAAAAAGATGAGTGAGGCGACTCGCACATGTTCACACTTACGGTCTTTGTAAAAGACGCAGAGCTAAACGATTGCAATCAATACCATTTAAACGCTTTCAAAGACAACAAGAAGGAAGAGCAACGAAACACTTGGAAGAAACGCACTTACACTCTTCAGAGAGCATTCTCGACACCTTCACTTACTGTAATGAACAAGTCGTATATCTGCAGGGCACAAAGGCTGCCACAGTGGAAGTACACAGACATGTATTTACGACCCCCTTTCACCCCAAACACTCTTTGTGGGGCTTTATTCACTTAATCTTTCAACTTATGCATTCCTCACGTGTACGTTTCATACTGCTTTTTACTTTCTACTGCAATAAAATATGAGTTACTTAATAAATTTTTTGTCAACAGGTGCAACACGTGAAAATAAAGCATACAATACATATTAGATTTTACAAATAAATTTTTTTCTCCATTTGAGAATGTTCTATATATTTTTAGAATTTTTGTAAATAATAAAACAGTATTTTTCTTCCTGCTTTTTACATAAATTGTGGTGAAAATATATTCAAAATGTATTTATAAAGAGCAAGAGGAATCATATTGGGAAGCCTTCACTCACCTTGGCTCCAATCACAGAGCTCTTCTGATAGAAACAGCACAAAGCTGTAGTGATGGTGCGTAAAATATTGCATCTCTCTGACATCTTCCTTCTTTCGGAAGAAAAATCCAGTATTCCCACGATATTTCAAAGTCCGTAACTCACAACCCCAGTTCTCCCATCAAAGAGATCATGATCGCTGACCAGGAACTGCTTGTGAACTCCCTCTCTGTCTGAGTCTGTGTGTGTGAGAGTGTGTATGAGCTCAGCAGTGCATGTGCTGCTCCATGCTGTTGCTCTCACACCCGGGCAGCCCATGTAAGGATCTGTGATAAACTCCATGTGACACACTTCGGCCAATCAGGGACCAGCCATATGCAGAAGCAGCTCGATACCAAACACCCCTGCCCTCAAAATCTCAAAACAGCTCGACAGAAAGTATATAAGAATGAGTGGGATTCCTGATTGGGACTTCCCTTTGGTAAACAAATACATTTGATACTGCAGTTCTAATTATGGACTATTAGTTATGTTATATTTTTGAAAAATTTCCTTGATTAGGAAAGAAATGCTTGTTTGCCCAATAAAGGCCTTAAACACAGATCCGATTTGAGATTCACAAAAATCTTTGCATGACTTTGGGTGCTCTTCATTTTGGTGAAAGAAATATTTTTGCAATGCTGCTCCCTGCCTGAAGATGGTGTTTGCAGTACAACACAGGGAATTAGGAAAGAAGACGACGATGGTGACGGATAAGAAATACGATGGATGTCGAGCGGTTTGTACTGGTGGTGACTGATCGCAGGGAGCTGATTGACAAAAATTTGGAGAAAAGAGAGAATTTGTAGCATGCAATTTATTTCCTTTTGCTGTACCAAGTTGCAACGAAATGTGAGTTACCACCAACAAACGGCTCTTTTACGTTCTACTTTCGTCATCAAAAGAGTCAGCTTTCATTGGCCGTTCTCATTGCGAAAAAAACAATACTATATGTCAGTGTGGAAAAAACACTCGTTTGGATAGATGTGTGATGTTCTGTTGGTACCCATGGTTTTCGATTGAGGCGCGAAACTTCACACCAAAATTTGAATCAGTTCTGTAATGGCCTTAAGTTTGGTCCTGAGGGGATCAGTATGTGTAGAGCAGAGGAGGTGTTAAGAGCCCCTTGAGCTATTGTGAGTTAGTACTCAATGTGGAATAAGTACTCAGTGAAAGGAGGATGGGGGTGATGTGCTCATTATTCTTTAGCCTCAATAGTATCAAAGCTGCACCTTGTATGTAAAAATAGTTTTGTTTTTTTTTTTTTCAAAACTTTGCTACTGTAGCTTCAACAAAGTAAGCTCTTGAGTCATGACAAAGCCTGCTCATCACTTTCGGAATCCCTTCAGACAGAGGGGTCTCGTCTCCTGTTGGGGGATTCAGGACTGATTTGCCAAAGAACAGGGACACCTCTGATTGTGTATGACAGCTTTGCACTGGGGGAACAGGACGGTGTCTGCTAGCATCATTTCAACATCACTCACAACTCCAGCGGGCTTTTAGGAACAGCAGGGGGTAAATGTAAAAGCCCATTGCCCTTACAGCCAGACCCCCTTTCCCCAGCTGGGACTGTCCTGACCCTTAGAGGAGGGTCCCCTGGTGCCTGAAGCGTCCCAGACGGATAAACTCTCTCACTTTTCCCACTGGGCTTTAAATAACAAGACCCCTCTGTCTCTTCGTCCCACACAAACAGCACTTAGTCTTATTGGGACTAGTTGGCTACTAGAGGGGCTTTTGTAAAGGGCCTTTCACTTGATTAGCCATGTTTTTAACAGCATTACGACTGCTGTCATTTCCAGGGACCGGAGCCATGACTCTAGGAACACTCTCACTGAATAAAAGAAGCATTGGCAAAGAGAATTCCTGTTTCCAGACACTCAACCAAACAAGAACTCTCAGTATTTTGTGTCGGAGAGGGAGCATGAGTTTTTGGTGTTATAAAAAAAAAATTTAAATCATTATGAACAAAAATACTGTACAAGGAGAACAAATATGCTAGTCGGTACTGCTATGTTACACTTAAGCAGGACATGACTATGAAATTCTGAAATTAAATGTTTATATTGAATTATTAAGGTGTATTATGTTTCTTGACAGTTCTTGACTTTAGAGTCTTACATTCACAAAGCGTCTTCCTCAGCATGTTTTGACAATGTCTCAAGAAACATCTTGTGCTTCAGTGGACTCAGCATCTGACTAAGTCATGACCACTAAAACAAATCACAAATAAAAAATCTGAAAGCCTGGTGAACATTTTGGGAGGCAAAAGCTGGATTGTTTCTCACTGGTTTAACAAAGACATGGCAATCCCTCGGATCAACAGTGGAATGTTCTCCCTGAGCGTGGCTCCTAAAGATGCCTAATTACACCCTGCAAAATCATAGAAGCCCCGTGAGGAAGTCTGATTTCACATCCTTTGCAAAAAAGTCACTATAGTGTTCTTGTGGACTATTACAAAACATAAATCTTAAATTTACATCTGGCTTCTCTAGCTCTGACTACATTTCAAAGCTTCCAGATCTAGCATGTGATCATTGCGGACAAGATTGGATTTATTATAAACACATGATTTCGAGTTATTCCACGACACTTTTGCTCTTTTGAGTAATTTTCAAATATAATTTCATCTACAATTATATATTCAATAGGAATTCCACATTCCATGGTTTTATACAAACCGAAAAGTATGCAGTCCTCAGTTTAAAAATGGAGGAAATATCCAATCAATGAACTGCACCTTAAGTAAATATCCAATCAGTGAGCGCCAAAGTTAGAGGAGGGCGGGACTTCTTGTCTGTCACTCTAACGGTGACCAGAGCGGAGCTCCCTCAGTCAGTGATATGAGGAGGCACCATGGTTTGTAGATTTTTCGGCTTCACTGTCGAAAACGACAAAGATGGAAAAAGAACGGTAAACCGGTATCTCACTTTGTGCAAGCACCGTTTTATCAGAAGTAGTTATGCAAAATGCAACACATGAGACGCTCATCTGGACAGTCAACACGGAGCACTGTCTGCCAGCGAATTAGAGCGAGGCACACACATGCAGCACACACTCTGTGAATAATTCATGATCATACCCAACTAGTTCAGAAAGACACAAAATAAGTTTCTCTAGTACATACGAAATACTGTTGCGCAGTACTAGCTAGGTTATATTTATATTTAGTTTATTGTATTTTTAAGTGTCCGTTTTTGAAAACGTGCATTGTTTGATTTCGCAAAATATTCTTACAAACTTAAGTTTTTCTTTTGTCTTTTTATGGGAAATATATTAAGGATGATTTAAAAATTACTAATTTGCTAAGCCATCAGAAAAAAAACCTGAGGTACGTATTGAACCATGAGCTTTGTGTACTTTTGCATCCCTCGTGTTTTTTTATCCTTTGAATTGATGCGAAATAATAAGCAATTTAACACAGACGGAATCTTACAAAACATATTGTTTTTGTCATAAGCAGAACTAAAGTTAGGACGATTATTTCATGATTATTCATTTCAATGGTATTAAAGATTATTCAATGATAATGTTCTAATCAGAAGTTTCAAGGAGCGATTACTAAATTGAAGCTTCTGGTGGATGTAATATTGTAACTTGAGACAAAGGTGCTGATTCTATGACTTTACTATAAGCAAATACAAGTGTTTTGAACTTAACACAAGCCTCAAAGGGGAGCCAGTGGAGGGAGAGGAGACACTTTCCAATGTTCCACCTTGACTGAGATGCTGAGCTTTTGTAGACGACTTATTGTACAAGAGAACATTTCAGTAATCCAGTCTGGATTTGACCAGAGTCTAAACTGTTTGAAGCGATCTGATCTCTCTGATGTGGAACAGGGCAAACCTTAACATTTTGTATAATGTTTAATTATTCACAGGAATCAATGGTGGTCCCCCGCCTTACATCCAATGGAGAGAGAGAACATTGGACAGTCACCAGTGCTATAACTGTGTAGAGAAATGAGTTGTGAACGTATTGTTTCTGCATGAATATTTAAAGAAACTGTTGTCTAGCATGCTGCAGTGGAGACACATGAACCCTAGAGGGAGCTGAGCAACTGTACTGTCACCAGCAGTGACAAGACGACCAAGATTTCCTTCTAAATGTAGTTTTAAGAAATCAAACCTTAATTAACTGTTCACTCCTTTGATTAAATGTGATATTATATCTCCGAAATCTGAGTTTGGTGCTTCATTGACTGACTGAATAACTTATTATGTTTTATCTGTCTTTACTTTTATTCCAGCAGTCCTAAAGACACTGTTTCCCATCACAATATCTAATGATACTGTTTTTAATATCCCAGCATTAAACTGTGGAACACAAGCCAACTCTGATTATTACAACAACTGCCAGCTTTATCTGCAGGGAGTCTGCCTGCTATTTCAATTAGTTATAATAAAAATCTCGATAAACAACAGCCCATACGTCACGTTATACAAACATAGACCTATAACTCAAAGACTTTAGGTTTAACATGCAGAGACTCTTAAAATGGAGTGGTTTTTATTGTGGAAAAAAATTCCTCCAAATATTTTCCTTTTAGTTTTTAGACTTGCGTTGAATAAAGTGTTCGATTTCTTATATTTCATACCAGTATGTCCAGTAAATACTATTTTGTGTTATCATTTAATTTATATTCACCCGTGAATTAATACAAAAGACTGTCGTGTGGCCCTTCACAGCCATTACTTTATTCCAACCCAATGTGTCTTCATTTAATCTCTTACTCTGTATTATCATAATTCCTGTCTCTCGCTCCTCATTTGAGTCTGGTTGGTATTGCCAGGTCTCTCGGAGATGTGTTCGGTCAGGGAGAGTGTGCTTAAGCTATGGAGGTCTTTCTGTGGGCTGGCAGGGCAGTGGATCCCACACAGGGAACAGTGGCTCATTGTTCTTCTAAAGCTCTTTCATGAGTGCTTAGCAGCTTAAAGTAAGCAACGACCAACAAGTTTGTACTTTTTAGTTTCAAAGAAAAATACATTTTTACATAAATGCTTGAATTTTGGTTGGTGCTTAACAGTTTATTTTGACTTGCTGGAAACTTTCCTTTGTTGCTGTACATCTTTGGTTCCTCTTTAGCCTCTATTTCTATTTTTAGGTAAATTTTTAGGTTTCACGTCAACATGCTGTGTGACAAACAAAACCAAACAAGGTACTGCTGATGGTCAACTCGTTTGGATTCACGCATTATATCCACAGATCCCTCGGGACAGAGATTTGAGTTCTACCCTTTGAAAAATTATTTTTAAGCATCAAGTCATCTAAACATTTTCCACCCTGCAGATGAGCTTTGATGATAACGGCTCCAGTTTCACAGCAGAAAGATGTCAGCGTGGGCTTCTCACATTAGAGAAGGAATATTGACTATTCTTATATGGATTTACATTTGCGCTTAGAACTCTGGGTTATTACCTTCCTTTTAAGAAATAACCAATTATTATACACTAAGTTAACAACACAAAAGTTACCAATCAGAGATAATTAGCTTATTTCACGCGGCCGTCTTTTTAACATTGAAAGAGAGGCTACCATGGAAAGACCCTGGAAGTAGAGATAAACATCCCTGGCATTGATATATTGTAAGATATTTAATAATTTATGTTGAAAATTGGGCTGAAAATAAACATTGTCACAGGCTGAAATATTGAAGACCACATCATGACTTTATTGGTCAGATAACGTCAAAGTAGGAACTTGCACAACAATAAGACGTCCATTTTCTGGGTTTCTTGCCTCTCTTTCATTCTTATTTCTTCATGTGAAATAAGGGAATACACACCAAAATGTTGGAGTTCACACTAGGACTGAGCAGGATCAGTTTTGATCTGCTATCAGTAAAAACAAACGACATTTAATGTTCAAACCCAGTGGCTCGTGTAACTGTAGGAAGTGATGTCGACATTTTTTTTTTTTTTTTTTTTACTTTTGATGGCTTGTTTCCTGTTAACTTTGAAGGAAATCCCAAAATGACTGAAGGCATTAAAAGCTGGATACTTTTGGCAAACCAATGAGATTTGTGAATTAAAACTTATAGGAATTTGCTTTTTAAATTCATAATTTAATATAAAAGATTTAGGTAAGTAGCATGTTTATATGTATTGGGCTTGTGCAAAACTAGAAAATATCTGTTTGATGGTATCAGGAAACATTTTCACCTTTTTATTATTAAGAACCATTTTACATACAGTAAACCGTCAGGTCTAATAATTTAAATAAACATTAAATCTGTTCGTATTTAAATTCCCCTTTAAAATTTTCTTTAAACAGTGGTTTGCAGGTAAATGAAACGCATTTAAGAAAAAACTGCAGCTTTGTGATGTAAATCCCACTTTTTTATGCTTTACCTCAAGGTCTCTTACCCAAGTAAGAGAGACGATCCATATAATTAAAGACGGATACCTAAAAGAAGAAGCAGAACCTAAAGTAAAGGCTTTCAATTGAGTGAAACACATGGTTTGCTTGGTGCTGTGACAATAAGGTTGATTTGCAAACATCAAGTTCTTTAGAGTGACTCCTTTTTTGGGGCAAGCAAAACTAATAATCTTTAATTATGTATTAGCAGTTGCACCTTTTCATCATAATCACAAAGACCAAGAGAGTGAGGCTGAGAGAGTGGCTGAGACAGACCAAACGAGACTGTGATGAGCAAGATCTTCAAAAAAATAGGTTTAAATCCAGTCTTCAATACCCAAATCAATTTATCTTTGTGTGTCAAATTACATAATTCTGTCATAAAAGTTCAGATATTAAACCAGCTCTGATTTCCCCTGCACTCATGGATCAAGCAGCATGGGAGGCATCCGTTACATCAAGAGATCAGAGATTTATGTTCGGACAGGTGTTTGACAAACACAAAGCTAGAAACCCAACACCGGAGGAAGAGGGCAAGCTGAGGTGTCTATATCACTCTTGCAGTGGGAGAAGAGCAAGATGAGTTACCGAAGCACCTGAATGCACACACAGGTGTGAGGAAGACGCAGTGAAAGTCTAGATTTGGCTGTTTTCAGGGTGTGAACAGAAGCCCTGTTGTTTCGTCATGGCTCTGCAGATTTGCTCCAGCTTTCAGATGGTCACACATGAAACAAACAGACGGTTCTGAGAGCTTCTTCAAATCAGAACAAAAAGAGCCAGTGTGATGCATCCTTCATTTCAGAGCTGTGTTATTGCCTCTGGGGAACATTATGTCATCAGCTATCAAGTTTGATATTGAGAACTGTGATTGGATGGTGAATCCCGAGAGTAGAAAACATACATAAAATAAACATGATTTAGTTTTGTGATGAATACAAACAGTAGAATACAAAATTATTTAACAAATAAATATTGTTTAACAAAAATATTAACAGAAGGATCGTTTTATAAACACAATTATTTGAAACATAATAGTTTACTTAAGATTATTCAGAATCTTCTTTGCTTGTTAACAGCCTTAGTTGTTTGCTGTAGATCGCAACGAGTCTCACGTTCGTATCTCCTGAGGATTAATAGCCCATTCTTCCTGAACAGACCACCAAAGCTCCTTCACATTTGTTGATCTTCTGGAACAGACTCTGCACTTCAGTGTGCCCCACAAATGTTCTATTAGGTTTAAATCTGGGCTTCTTACAGGCCAGTCAAGTTCACTTATTTTGGGGTATTTCTTCACCAGAAGTGAGGCATGCTTTGTGTCGTTATCATACTGGAAGACAAAATGTCGACCCGTACCAAGTTTTCTGGCAGATTTTCTAGGAAAAAAATGAGTGAAAATCTTATACTTTTCCCTTTTCGTGGTTCCTTCAACCCTGCAGAGATTCCATGAACCAATCACTCTAAAACATCCTAGCACCATTATACGCACACCACCATTTTTAACTCTTATAATCATGGTTTTTGGGGGCCAAATATGGCCACCATCTTCATGGCCAAAAAGCTCTAGTTTTTTTTCTTATCTGACCAAAGGACACATTTCCAATATGCATAACTTTTCCCAGTGTTGTCGTTAGCAAATTTTATTCTGGCTCGGAGGAGTCTTTTTTTGGACTTCACCCTTGCTGTACATTCCTGTGCATTCCTGACTTTCTTGAGACATCAATTCTAAACTTGACTACATCCATCACTAGTGTCTTGGCAGTTGTTCTTCGTGTGCCTTTCACTAGTTTTGTTCCCAAAGTTTTTGAAATCTTTCGCTTCCTGCCTCTACACTTTGTTGCTCTCTTTAAACTTCTTGATCATGCTTCTCACCACCAAACATCTGTTTTCTTCTCTCAAGTCCAAACACAGGGTCATTCTAGTTTTAAAAGAGACTAATCCTCACCTTAACGGACAAATTTAAATTAGATTAATCATGCTAATTATGTTAAATGAACTCAATCAAAGTAATACATTCTTAACAATATTCACCTTAGCAGTTTTTATTTGTTTCTTTTAAAAACTAGTTTTAAAAACTAAACATGCCCTTGCTACTTGAATGGTCAATTTAAAAAGTTGTACAATAACTTACTGTCTGTCATATAATAATTCAGTTATTTTACTATTTTATAAGATTTGTACAATTGTAATACGTTTTTATAAAAATATAATATTGTTTTGAGCTAGGGCTGGGCGGTATGACGGTATATATTGTTACTGCGGAATGAAATGTGTACCGTAAATAATTTTTCTACTCTGTGTATACCACAAAATGTAAATAAGTGGGCGTGGCCAAATCACATGCAGCACACGTGAGGTTGAAACTGTTAAATGCAAGATGGAAAAACAACATGGAAAGGGAGAAACAAGCAGACGAGGAGGGCATTAATTTTTTATTAGGTTACAAATACAATAAATATAAGCTCAAATCTTTGTTTTTTCTTAAATGTTCGTTACAGTGAAACAAAATTTTGGTCTTACCGCCCAGCCCTAGTTTGAATATCTGTGTTTGCATTAGAACATGTACATACTTATACTTTTTTTCCTGAAAATATTCCGTGATGGAGAATTTGAGGCACTGCTATGATACAGCTCCTATTGACATGTTCATGTTTGCACTGTTTTCTTTGGTTTGTGTGGATTTGAGCTATAGTACAAGCCGTTTGTTCTTCGCAGAGAGCTGTTAGACCTGAGGATGAGTGAAAGCCTGAGCTGAGAGAGAGAGAGAGAGAGAGAGAGAGAGAGATGGCTGGTTTCTCAGCAGACTGAGAGAGCTGTCTATGTGGTGAGAGCTCACCAAAAGATACAGGTGGTGATCAGTGTGCAAAATTAGTCATTGGGACAGTGCAAACATATGCTAGAACACATAACAAATCAGTCATTGACACTATCGTGTGATGACCTCCTAATCTATTGCCAGTATAACCAGTTCCTAGCATGAAACTTCAATTTAAACTAGGTTTGTTGCTCGGTGGGCTTTAAAACATCACCAGCTCATTTCCTCCACATAATTATGCTTTTAATTAAGGATGTGTCCAAAGAGGCCCTGTGCACAGTAGGAAATGCAAAGATTGTCAGATCTTTATCGCAAATGTAGGCTGTAGAGTTTCCTGTCTTTTATGAACAGCTCCCAGCACTAGTTGCATACATCTGAGTTCACATGAACTGACTGAAACTAATGTTCCCGACCACCTGATCAGGTCAAGAAGAGGGAACGTGGAAGCCTTTAGATGAGAGATAATACAGTGAAAATATAATTAAATAATAATGACTCAAAACATCAACAGCAGGAAATGGAATTGTTTCTAAAACACAGATAATCCCTCCCAGTTTCTGTTGCAGATACACGTGTGCTATGCAAAATATTTGTGTCGTAAACCCTGTCGATCCTTCAGGTTCTCGTTGAGATCAATCAACAACCAAGCAGAAATAAAAGTAAAATGTCTTACCTTGACATACTCCATTGTAGGGTCCATGCCGGCGCTCTCCCTGCAGGAGAAAGAAAGAAAGAACCCTGTTCAGAGAACACATCAACTCTGCTTGAGCTCAGCCGGCAGTCTCTGCCTGAGTGTGTGTCTGGCAGTAGATTGCGCAATACAGTGCCTACCAGTCCTGCCCCGTTAGCCTGAGGTCACTGCACCGAAGCATGTGGACACATCCAGTACACTACAACCACATCCCCCTAAACAAACTATTACATCCACTCTAACACAAATACGCAAAATCCATTCGAGATTAAAGCAGATATCAGTCCAAAGACTGGGAAAAGTGAACTGTTAGTGAGAAGCAGCTGGTCACAGCAGTCCCACACACAAACCCTCTCTGGGTTTATGCTTACATGAAGTTTTAAAGCTCAAATTCTAGGGGATAACAGCCAAGGAAAGGGAAATTAATTCCTTGAGTCTAAATTTCCCACAGGACTGAAAACTGTGTAAATAATCATTGAGTGCAGCCTCTGTGTAAGAGAAAACTTCCAACACTTGCTAATGAAAAAGATTCTCTAGTTAATAATCTTTCCACTTTAAAGAGAACAGCTAGCTGCCGTTTGTGTTTTAAAAACTGTTCACCAAACAATTTGTTTTTGTTTATCTGTTTTCTCTCTGTTTAGCATTGTGTCTGTAGGTTATTACATGGTATTTATTGAACATTTTATTGAAAAGCTTTGTTTTGGGTGCAAAATGTACTTGCTGTGAATGAATTGCAATGGAACTCGTAGTTTAGCAGATTGATCTCAAAATATTTCAAAACTAAGAAAAAAATTTGTTTCTGTGGCTCATTTTAGGTACTGAACAGATTGCATTTATTCTTTGCACATATTTCAATACAACCATTATTTGTTAAAATTTTGATGAATATAAAGATTCAGAAAAAAAAACCTCATCTTTCAAAGAGAATCTTGCATAACCATGGGAGAGACAGCTAATTGACAGACTCCACAAGGAGGGTGAGCCCAAGTGTGTCTCACATGGCCAGTGGAGTGAAGCCAAACAAACCGGCTGCAGATTGAATGGATCTAGTCTAAGGAAACAACTGCACAAATTATTTCCTCAAAAATGACGTTATTAACACAAACGATTTTTGAAAGTTATCTATACATTGAACGAAGTTCAATAGTGTTTTTGTTTGTTTGTTTTAAGTTGATACTGTCAAGAGGAAGTTAATGGACAGCTAACCCACAGTAATTCATGCAAAAGAAGGCTTTGAGACAAAAAAAAAGGCAAATAATATTTTGTGTGACATTTGAATTTTTTTTAGATGCACTTGTAAGAATTAAAAAGGACCTGACCGTCCCTTTCATAAATGTTGTTAAGCACATTTGAATTCCACAGAAACTTTTTTGTGTAGATTCAGTGACCCTTCATGTCAGCAGATTTAAGATTGTGGTTTGACTCACCCTTTCTTCAGTGATGGCACTCAGCGCAGCATTTTTGTTTAATATAGGTTCTTTAAGCAGAAAGCAGGAAGTTCAGTGGTGAAGGAGGACTCGTGGAAAACAACATGTACAGCTCAGCTTTTTCTCCATTTAGCTCTGTCCGCCCTCTCTCGTTCTGTCCCTTTCATCTCAGCTTACAAAAAACCCTGGCTTTTTCTCTATGGGTCTTTCTAACTTGCCTACTCTCCCCCGGGGGAATGATTCTAGCTTGCCGCTTCAGTGGCACCTGGGGTGCAGAGATCGGAAATATGAGAATGTTCCTGAAGGTATGATATTTGTATTACATTTGATGAACTTAACATGCATCTGATTTCCTGTTTAGAGTTCCTACTCGACAAGTGATTTGAGACAAGAGAGGTCCTGCTTTGAAGCTTCTGAATTCACATTAAAGAGCTATAAGGGTGCACCGTCTGCTTTAAAAGAACACTGTCTGAACTCCCACGGATCAACCCAGAATTGACTAAAGTTTAGAATGGAACGTAGAGTCTTATCCGCAAAAAGAGGCAATAGCGAGAAGTCGAGGCCACAAGAAAACATCTCTAGCTTGACCCGTGCCAAACCACAGCTGTATTGTCTCCTAAAGTGGTAATTTGTACCCCACAAACTTTGACAGTTAGAATTAGAAAGCTGAGGGAGGATATGGAGGTTTAGGAGACTGACAGGCTATTACTGGTTTCCAGAAACAGATTTATAATGGTTAAACCGCTGGAGGGAAATGGGGCATTTGATTTGAATTGACATGCAGCTCTCACAGAAATCTGCCTCATGCTGCCTGTAGTCAAGACGTCATTGAGTCTCATACTCCCAGAAAGACATAAATCAAAGGCGGTTCAGTACTGAGACAGTTCAACTCTCTGAACTTACAATAAATCATTCAGTTCTTGTAGGAGGCAAAGCTAATCAAATTCAGTTTTCTGCCTGCTGACATTCTGTAACATTGATGTGACTGTACAGATGTTAAATCTTGATTCAAGCAGCATTTGTCTGCTGTGAAATTCTATTCTGTGATTATTTAAGATACCCTTTGGTGACTAACTCTGTTAAATTAAGTTTATTAATTGTAATGAGGTCCCTATCATATAGAGGGCATGCACGTGAGGTCAGAGTACCCGGAGTGAGAGGCAAAAAGCTTATTCATGTTCTGGTGGTGACTGCTTGAACCAATTTTCAAAGACATCATTTTAAAAATACAAAGAGAGTAGAAATAAATGGATTGCTTCAATTCAAAGAAACACCTTTAATCCAGGAGCTGAAACTCTGGTAAGTAAATCATCATCTTAGCTAATCGTAAATTGTAATTTCTGGCCAAATCTCTATATCTATGGAAAGCTGGTCATCTGGTAAGTCGTGGTGATCACAACTGAGTCCAATCTTTTTTTGGTACTAATAATACACATTAGTTACTAAAATCTGTAGAGTTTAAATTGTATTTTCGGGCCAAATCTCTATGTCCACGGATAGCTCAGTCATGGGGATCTCAATCGAGTTCAGTTCTTTTTAACTTAAGACTTTAATCATCTGTGTAATGCTGCCATTTTACAGACTGTTTAGTCACCCAATCACCACTCAGTCTCAGTGATGGGGGTGTGACAAAGTGGTGTCAATATTGGGGTGGTTTTTTACTTAAGTTTGTATAATGTTCGCTTGTATTCCGTCTCTTTCTGTTATTTTGCATGTACAGCGCAACAGTTACCCCTGTGCTGAAACATATTTAACCGAAACACAAAGTAATTATGAGGGTGATGAATTGTTTTGTCATTGGCTACATCCGCATCAATGAAATGGTGGTGTTGCTTCTCCATCATCTCTTTGATCAGTGTCATTCTCTCCCTTTGTCTCTTTCTTTATGTGTTTCACTCAATCTCACACCAATCGGTCTACTCCAAAACTCTTTCATCTCTCCATCAAGCAATCCTCACTTTAACCTGTAAAGACTCTCTGTCTATGTGTTGGAACAGCTGCCTCACACATGCGGGTAGTGAGAGATTATGTCGATGGTGTGCACTTGTTTTCTAAAACTTCAGCAGCCGGTGATTTGATCTGGGGACTCATCTGCAGAGAGACACTCAAGCTGATGCCAGACAGCTCCTCAGAAGCCACAATACAACCTGACTCTCAAAGTTGCATCTAAAATCCAAAAGACTCCAGAAAGCAATCTGTGCTAATGCAAAGTCTACATTGAGAGTTGAAGACAAGTGCCTCCTCTCCTTCTCTCCATGGAGCTCATTTTCTACCGATTTCTTTTTCAATCGATCACACCGGATGAAGTACAGTGTCGTTATGGTGACTGGTCGCTATGAGAGGTGGTTGCTAACCATGGTGTCAGCTCAGAGGACCGTCTTTTGTGTTCAATGGCCATTTTTCACCTCCCAACTCTCAGTAAGCTTTGTGTCTGTGAAATATGCTTCCAATATAAGGTAACCTTCAAATGTCAAGGGACAGATGCAGCCTACTGCTCTCATGGAAACCCAAACACACACCTACTCCTACACTCACAATTAAACCAATTGTTTTTATTCATTTCTATTTAGTCTATTCCTATTTCCTCCAGTGTTTCTGGTGAAAGATATGATATATTTAGATTTTGTGGCTGTTTTTGCACAGCACTTTCAGCTAGGAGAGGTGTAACAGTATATTGTGGAACAATTTAGCGCCATACAAACATGTTGCAATACATATCGTGTCGTTCCTGGGAGTTATCGCCTTAGAGCTTCACCGTGTGAAACAGATAAACTTAGGAGAAACAAGAGAAATTTTATAAAACCATGTTGCCCCCTAGAGGCCTGGATGATACAAATGAATTCCTGGCATTCCTAGCTTTTGCCACTGATGAGGCAGTCGCCAACATTTTAACTCAGATTCTTAATTAAATTCCAAATAGAGCTTAATTTTCAAATACATTGAACTTTTGACATTTGTAAACATTTGCAGGCACTTTGATTTAAGCAGTAGACACAGATATATCTCTCCCTGAAGGTGAGATATTTACCAGTCTGTATAATTGTGCGACAAACACAAACTGCTTTATTCAGAACTGTGATAAGATCAGAGGCCATGGGCATGATGCGTCAAACAGGCCTGAAGAGACTCATACAGACGGTAAGATATTTAGGACATTTCAAACAAAAAAGGACAAGGCCGGTGGCAGCTTGTTTTCTTATTTCCATTGCCCTAAATTTCCTGAAGTAAAACTGTGAAGATAGTAGGTTTCAACGAGGTAGACAGGGTGATCCAGCGTGACTCTGTTGTAGTCAGTCGGGGGTGACAACATTGACATGGAAAGTGTTGACAAATTTCGAGAATTTCAAAGCAGGAAATCACCTTGCCTGCCTTTATTGACACACATTTACATTCAAGAGATGTTGTTGCAACTAAACCATTTCAGTTGGATCGGTTAAGATCTAATTTAAATGAAAATTAACATAAGAAAACAATAAAATGATTGTGTTTTAAATTTTCAACCGAAGCAAGAGGGTCTTTGTGGTTTTAAGCAAAATACTCCTTTTATGACTGGCCAGTTTTCTAAAGGTAGCTCAATATGTTTGTGATTTAGAAAAGAAGTGGTGCTTTTAAGAGCTTTGTTGCTTTACCTGTATTTGACACTGTTTTTCCGGTCTGAGCTGAAACCCTGGTGTTCTTCAATAATGTTGTGGATCAGCGGTGATGGTGGCAAGCGGTATCGCCCAGAGTATGATGGTGCTGATGACCCCGGATTTCCATTTATCTCCCATTGCTTCATAGAGGAGACCGTGCTGCCCTTCTTCTTGCGTGGCAGTGTACCATGGATAGATATGCCTGGGAAGCCACTACCTTGCACCTCTGAACACTCTGGCCGTGAGCTGAGCAAGTCCATGGATGATACAAGGGGGCACTGCCGCCCCACATGCATGTTCCTGGGCAGGCTGGAAAACCTCCCTTCTGCCATCATCCTCAGCTCTGGAAAAGAAAAGAAAAAAATGCATATTTTATTCAATACCAAAACAGACCAGACTGTCTTGTTTCTAAATAAACATTATTCTGAAACCTCTGAAACATTCTGCTATTTGAAAGAGTAAGAATTCCCCTTGCAGACTCATTAGATTGGCAGTGCAGTATTTCTACATTTCATGCATAAAAAGGTAAAAAGATCTACATGAAAAGGTTCAGAGGCTAGACAAAACAATTTACTGCACAAAACAATAAGCCATTAAAAGCCCAAAAATTTCATGTGGGACATTTTAAAATGCCTCACAAAAAGTGTTGCCGACTACCAAAAAAACGTGTGCGTGTTGATGCATGCGATCAATTTGAAATATTTTATGCGTTAAAACCTTTTTTTTTTGTATTTCCATGTGTTCACTGGGCACAGAACTAAGGATGAGACCAAGGGAGGACTTTTTGTTACAGTCTGTTATTAAAGCTTTTTCCCATTGGTCATGTGATCGGAGTTCCGAGATCGCTCTTTCTGTTTCCCCCTATTATATACATTCAACGGTTTCACCACTGTCTGCCCCTTCCAGTCTGGCATGGGATCATTGTTGATCACTACAGATTGCAGTCACCCAACACAAGCCTTTCGTGCGACTACAGTGAGTTTGTGAACAAAGCATTTGTTCATTTATTAAATAGAAATAGCTCTAATATAACATCAAATGTAACAACATTCTGTGGTTTAGTGTTTCCTTCTAAGCATTCCTGGTATCAAAAATCTTCATACAAAAACTGTTGCCCTGTGGCAGAGCTAAGTTTAGAAGACATCCCTGTGAGTTACCGTTCTCTTGGCATCATGAAGAAACAAACAGATTCAAATATTCTAAACTAAGGGAGCTTCAATCAGTCTGAATAAAACAAAGGCAGATAGGAAACTTCTGCGGTTCTCTGCGTATTACTTCTGCAATTCACACAACCATTAATTGGTGAGCATGGAGGCAGATTTGGAGAAGTATGGACACTAGTTGCAACTTAATTACAATCAAAATTGCATGTAAATTTGTCCAAGGTACCTTAAGCTCAAGGGGATCAAAAGCAGTCGGCCATTTTTACATGATGAATAAAATCAAATGAGTGAAAAAAATCAGATGCATCTGTAAGACTGTGATGTTCTGGTGGGTCTTAGAATCCAGAGAACACACAGTGTGTTTCAGTTCAGTGACCCAGACCTTGAATGTGTGCATGTGTGAGTGAGCACGTGTTGACCCCATTAAAGTTCACTGTTAGGGTTCTACGGATCACACATGCACGCAGCAGAGCTGGTGCTGCCGTCACCCTCTTTTGTCCCTTTGTCAAGAGTGAAACTCAATCTTGGCCCCTGCCAGAACTTCTGTTTGAAGACTGACATGATCTCAATCCCTTTGCAAAGAGGAGTGTGGGGGTTCATAGTAATGTTCTTTCCACTTAGATCACCAGCAATCAATGTGAATATACATACAGTACACTGCAAAAGTTACACCAGGTGTGAAAAGATGCTGTTAACGACGCCGATGACGAAAATATTTCATTAACAAATCATTTTCTCATGACGATAACGAGACACAGACGAGCTAAATATGTCTCACCATTGAGTAATACAATGCTTTGGGTTTGATTAGTGTTTTTTTATTTATTTACCTGTTAAAAAGATTTTCTTTCTTATTTCTTGATTAGGTAATTGACTAAATTTGTAACTAATCTCAACATCTGTAACATCTATATTAGAGAAAGTAATACATGCCAATTTACAACACACGATAATATTTTTATTATATAAATTTTTTTAAAGGAAAGAAAATATGTTTTCAGTAATATGTTTATGCGCCTGTAGGTGGCGAAAGGAGTCCTGGAATCATATGAATCATTTAGAAACAAACAAGTGAGCTTGAAATGTTTAGCCACTTTATGCATTAAATGAAAGTTTAATGAGGATATATTGAGAAAATTTGAAGAGTTGGTTAGACTGAAGAGCACCTCATGAATCTTTTCTGACCTTGAGTACATTTAAATTATTCAAAGTGGATGGTTAACCGTTGTTATGCTCAATAACATCCATCATGATGCTGCTCTTTATTTTTTCATGTTTAAAAATACTATTTTAGTGACTAAGGTTTTATTTTACTCTTTGTGGAGAGTGGAAAGACTTGAAAACTCCTTGGTTAAACCACAGTCCCCCCAACTCATCCATGACCACCAGTCTCCTGATTCAAATAAATACACTGTTCGTCTGATTAAACTGAGCTTCACCAAACACTATGACAACAGTTGTGTTGATCAAGAGCTTAGAAGCTTTTGTTCTTCAAAAAAACAAAAATATATGTCTGGCATACACCGGTAAATCCACTCCATAGCTTTTATTTGTCTTGATAATACACAGTCTGAGAGTTCTGGTGTATAATGACTGGATCCACAGAGCAGGTTTTTAATGGTTTGATCAGGGTACTTTCATGTTATGAAATCCAGCGATGATTTCCTGCGCTGTATATTTATACACCTGGAGCACCTGCACTGTCCCAGGGCAGTGAAACACGAGACTCTTCCCACCTCTGCTGTTTTTATGGGTTTGATGGCAAGGAGGCACTAAAATCCCCAGATCAGGGTTACTGAATTATCTTTCTGAGGTAGGAGTTTGTTTCACGTGTCTCAGGCTGTGAAGAATAGTCATGCTCTTCTGAGAGAGCAGATCTGGGCTTCATGACTCAGGGGAAGCGGTGGTTGCAGACTCACACACTGCTGATATAAAGAGCACAACCGTGAATGCACTAAAATAGAACCAGTAACCTATAGATTCAAAAGAAACTAAAAATATTTTGTTGTAAATATATAATTAACTAGATTGCTAAAGTTTGTACACAAACTTTGATGATGGCTTGTAAAAGTACAGATTAAAGCCATTTTTAAAAGGGTGCAATTTGTGACTAGGACTGATGTAAACTTTACCACGTTTATCAATGATTTTCCTGAGCTGAGCTATAGACTTTTTTTAAATCTGTTGTTGTGATTAATAGCAAGAAATCATTAAAAGGTTCCCTTTTCACTCCGAGTAATATATACCAAATCCCATGTTCCTATGTTGGATCGTTCCTAATTTGATTGGTAGGGAAAAGATTAGTTGTTATAAATATTACAATATTTTACTCGTCATGTCACAATTTGTAAAATAAAACAATCCCCATGTCTCTATTATTTTCTAAAGCTGAGCTATAGATAGTTCAACTTGGTTGCTATGGTAAACAATATGGTTGTTATGGAGGAGTCAGTGACATAACCCAATGTTCCCATTGTCACAATGAGTAACCAACCCCCATGTCTTTATAATTTAGCAAAGCTGAGAAAGATTTCAGAATTTCTGGTTACTATGGTAAACATTTTGGTTGCTAGGGAGGTGTCAGTAATTAACGACATGAATAATAAGCTAATGGTTAAGTATGTAACAATCTGTATAATTGTATAATCCCGTCTAACTACATTTCCTGCTATAAATAACAGAAACATAAACAAAGCTCTTCGGTTAAATGGCAATCTGAAAGAGATATGATTGCTCTGATCTTGCTCTTGGCTTGGGTCAGAAGGCCACTTGTGAAGAGCTCTGCATGGTGTAGTGTTCAGCATTTCAGCACTCATTGAGGAAGAGAGACAGCTGTCAGCACTGTAGAAATGGCTCCCTGTGGATCTGCATTACATATGCTAAACGATTAAACCGTAAACTTTCTCTTCCCTCCCAGAGTTCATGAATATGCAAAATGCCCCCTGAACTGTTCCAAATTAATGCTTTGGTCTTTACATTCTCCTCAAACCACTATTAATTATGCATCTTGCTCTCGAGTGCCCATTCATTTTTTGACTGATATCAAATCATATGATCTCACTCTAGAATCTCTCTCTCGAAAACCTTTTGCCTGTGGTTAATATACTGTCATGTTCAGGAATGTGCTTTGTTCTCTAGGAAAAACCATTAGCTTCTTCTTTGTAGGACGTCTTTTCTATCGCATTGCCAAAACAAAGTGTATTTTTCAGTTTTGTGTTGTTTCAAACTCTAAAAGCTAAAAGACACGCTGCAGGCTGAAAACTGGGGCCAGCAAGACAGGTTTGAGGTCACCGATCATGATATACTGTATCTGAGATACAGTTTTTGAGAGCAGTGAGGATGAGTCCTCTCTTGTTCGCAACATTCAATCATCCTGAAACTTGCAAGCAAACCTAGTTCAATCCTGAAAAAGTCTGCCACCGAAGTTCCCTTAAGTGAATAGCATTTTGCTAATTTCTCTTCAGTTGTGTTATTTAATTGATGTTTATAATTCCAGTTGGTAGCTTGATAAAAAAAAAAAAATCTAAATTGCTGGATGTGGGAATCAGAATTTCAGTTGTGAGGATGTGCAGACTCCTGCTTGCTGGCATTTCAACACACAAATTCTCATTTTTGTTTTTTTTCCCAGCCTGTGATTTCAAGGCAAAG
Source organism: Danionella cerebrum (assembly GCA_007224835.1). NCBI lineage: Eukaryota > Metazoa > Chordata > Actinopteri > Cypriniformes > Danionidae > Danionella > Danionella cerebrum. The sequence continues at coordinate 3,881 of SRMA01027244.1, read as the reverse complement.
CAGCCTTTAAGCCTTTTTTTTTTTCAGTTTAACTAGTTTCTTTCGGGAAAAAAAAGTATATTTATGTGCCAAAAATATGATCCATATCAATATCCATATCAATACTTTCCAACCCTGTGACATCAGTACCTAAATTTACATCTACACAGATTTAGTACGAACATTGCACTACAACATTTGTCGGTTTAATTGTGTTAAGCATACAAGCAAATGCCAAAATAATGAAGAAGGGTCTACACTCTACCATGGCTTCATTACACTCTTTCCCTTAGCCACCAGAGCTCGATCACAACTGTTATAGAATATTAAAATCTCTTTCAAATTAACGACTCTTGAGCCAAGGTGTAAGGACACAGCAAGAGCAATAATTTATTTAATTGTAACTATATAGACAATGACATTATACTTAGCCTAGCGCGTGTGCGGTTCCCTGCTCTGAGGCTAGAGCGCAAGAGACAGGGCATCACAGCCTTTGAGGGCGCTTAAATATGCCCACAGAAGAGATCAAATTTCATTCTGTCACAGAGGGGTGTATTAGATCTTTGTATCTTTAGCCAAACAAGCTAACATGATTTAATTTCACAAAATCCTTATACTGCAAACAATGTTTGCATCTCGTATGCAATGTTTTAACAAGCACTAACCGTGACCGGACTCTGTTTGTTTTGATTCAGTCAAAGTGTGAGTCAAAGGCCTCTGGTTGCCAGATATTCCCTTTAAAAATACATGTGGTAGTTTTCTTGTCTCTGTGAATTTTCTAGATGTTTATAATATATGTCATTTTTTTAAAACAAAGGAAAAAATATAAAGATTTAATCTGCTGATGATATCATAAACTTACTATTTAAAAAGTGTATTGTGTTTTATTAACTGCAAGGGTTCCTTAATGGGATCTTGCAAAGCTGAAAGAATGTTGACTATGTAGGAACAAGTTGGTTTGTTTATTGTTTTTATATATATATATATATATATATATATATATATATAGTATATATATATATATATATATATATATATAGCATATATATATATATATATATATATATATATATATATAAATATATGTGCATGTGTGTTTACTGATTTAAAAGCATCAGTGTTGCACCAGTATTGAATGAAACTCTTTCAATAGTAATTTATAAAATTTCCAGATTATATTTCAGGAGAAAGAAAAGAGAAGTTCTTTTAAACATCTTGTTTAAAAATGCCCATTCTGGATAAGGTCTACTGTTCTTATGAAGGGTAAGCCAAAATAAAGCCAGTCACGTAAACTAGAAAAGATTTCCTCATGATCAAGTCATTATAGCAAAGTCTTAATAAATAGAAAAGATACATTTTGGAGAAAAAAATGTTGTTATAATGAAACAATAAATTACGTCCGGCAGCAATGTGTTTCCATTGCTCTCAAAACTTCCCTGAAGTTTCAAATATATGTTAACTATATGTTTGCCTGGCACAGCTGAAGAAAACACAACTAAAATCAAGTGTAATAAAATAATAAAACATTATGGAGAGTTTTCCTTCAAAAAGATCGCCTCACATTCAAGACAAGTCCAAAGATCAAATTTAGAGATTTTCCATGTATTTTACTAATGGAGAATTATGTTTTAAATTTTTCTTACCTATTATTTAAAACTTTTTAAAGAAACCCATTACACGCATTAAAAACAATTAGTTGCTCTTTTATTTAAAGGATTATCTGGAAACCTTTACCCAACAACGTATGTTTAGCAACCACAGGTCACATTGTTTTTTTTTTGTTTTTGTTTTTTTAATGTACATGTTATACAAACAGATTTCTAAGAGCTCTGACTCCCTCAGCTAAAGGTTAAACACATGAAGGAGGAGAATTCTCATTCTTCGAAAACAACAGTGCATTTCAAAACAACAAGACAACTATTCTCGGACCGGCCCTTTCAGCGTCCAGCCTTCCCCCACAGGAGTTGGTGGGAATCTAGTGAATAAGGGAGTTCTCTTTTAATGAATTCAAACCTGCTAACGGGACAAAGACTTGAGTGAGAGGAGAGAAAGCGTAGAGTTTAAAGGGCTCTTAGCACACAGCCATGCATCAACTGTAATGGACTGATGAAGTGAGCAACGTTTTTTTCAAGCAACTAATGAGCGGCAGACCAAAAACCTTGTTTAAATTATGAGATCAGCACACAATGGCCCATACCAATAAATGAATCAAATGATGTGTTGTCAAAAGAGGTAAAGGTGTGCTTTTTATGGAAGGTTTGAAAAACAATACAAAGGGAAATATCTAATCTGCCATTTTCAAGGTAGATGATGGCCAAACCTTCCTCTGTTTGATCACACAGGACCAGATTCAGTGTGACTGCTGTGATTTAGTTTAAGAAGTGACAATAAAATCCAATGGAAAACCGGACTGTTCCATGCTATGGAGTGAAAAAGCACTTTTAGTGATTTCTTGCAAGGAGTTTGATTCAACTGATGTGGTCATGTGACACAATCAAGATTAAATGAAGGTCACCAAATGGAACCGAAGTTCAAAATAAGAATTGGCCTTGTATAAAGGTCCGTTTAGTATTCATATCACATGACTCACAACGGTTTTTAAGAAGTGTAAATATTCAATTAAATAAATGTCATTAATTTTCAAAACAGACGGTAAGCTGTTCTCAGGAGACAATGTGAGAGTGAAAGAGTCCATGCAGAATGTACTATGCTTTTGCAGAATTAGAGAAGCACCAGGTTCGGTGTCACATTTGCTATGATGTCACAAAGCAAAACAAGAATGAACTGTAAAAAAAAAACTGTAAAACTTAGCCAGGTTAGAGTCAATAACCTATATAATGGAGTGTTTATAAAAGATCATATTAATTTTTCACAGATATAGAGTGAATCTAATTTTCATAAGCAAGGTGGGTCCCGGGTCCAAATCCAGCACAGGTTTAAATATAGTTGAGTGAGAGTTGTAGTACTTCCTGTTTGACATCCCAGTGTTTGTCTCGAATGCTTGAGGCTCCCATTGTCAATGACAATAGCAGTAAAGCAACAGGAGACAAAACAACCAAGAATGGCCAGCAGTTCCCCCTATGCAGACCACTGGACTGCAATCACAGGGAGTAACATATGGACAACAGTACATCAACATCCTTTCACCCGCCCCCCACTATGACAAGACGTTCAGCTTCTAGCGCAAAGAAAGAACAAAATCTAATCAGGTCTGACTGTTCCTATATGCAGTATTTGGGGATAAAGCTTATCAGTTCAGGAAGTGTTAAATACACACAGATGAATACACCACACACTCCTTCACTGAAGAATCCGCAGACACATCCGCCTCTCTCAGCTCAACGAGCTAAAAGGAGATCCATTAAGATCTGCTGGCCAATCACACGAAACATGGCTGCTCCCTAATTACTGTAATGAGTATGCTGCGAGGAAAACCACACGAACAAACAAACAAGAGCCAAACCAGTAAAAGCACTGGAGAGAAGACCGAAATACACAAAAGTGTACAATCGCTTTGAAATTTCTAGACAATTCCCAAGGACCTACCCCACCTCCATAGCAATGTAACTAATAGATCAAGAGGGGTTCATACTTCAATGCAATAGCCAATCTCTGGATCAGAACTTTGTTGTGAGAATGGCTTGAGTGCAAGGTTTTGAGTGCAGCAAGAGAATCTATCTTGTGGGACAGGCTCCGGGAACAAGGGGGAGCATCTTTTTTTTTGACAAAGTTTGAAGAAAGTTTTTTTTTTGTTAAAAAAAAATGGTGTTGAAAGATACATCATTTCTCACTTTTCCCTCATACTGTAGTTACAAGTCACTTAGGTTTACAGGCCGCTGGTAGAGGACACTGTACTTATACGCCCTCTAGTGGCAAATAATTGCATATTAATACTTTTAATG
>SRMA01027243.1:476802-488263 GCA_007224835.1 Danionella cerebrum | reverse complement strand
ACTCTGCATTTATTATCACATTGAAGCATTTGCTAGATGTGTTTAATTGGATTGATGACATACTCTCTGTTTAGTCATTGCTCCTCAGTCACTGGAAGGCTACTGGTTCCTGGTGTCCGCCTATACTTCAAGGTTTCCTCTCTGCAGGTGCAGTGTTGGTTCGGTATGACCAGTGGCTGTGTGGAAGATGTCCAGCCCATCTGCGACTGATATCCCCAGTGTTGCTCATGGTAAGACTTTTTCTTTCGAGACAAAGGACTTCATTTCACATTTATTGTTTCATCCTTTGATTCTTGCTGTACAGATGGATGGATGTGAAATATCTTTTTTACACTACTGTTTTAACTTACAGAGTTGAATTTAAAAAAAAAAAAAAAGGTAATGCTTGTCAATGACATATATTGTATAAAACTTAGTGTCCTGTTTCTGACCAAGTTGGACTCAGGGTGGGAGTCTTAAACTGCACATAGCCGGCCATGGAAGTGCATCACTACTGGGTCATCGTAAGGGGGTGGTTCATCATAGAAACAATATCTGAATAGCTGGAAGTTAAAGGCTTATTATTGTTTAAAATAAAACGAACACTATCATCCCCACAGTTCTTTTGAGGGTCAAAACTAATATAGTTTAAAAACTCTTTTGTTACCAGGCTTTTGAAGGGATATTTCACAGTGAAGTGGAGCATTTTTACTCAAGGATATCAATGGAAAACTGCTCCTATACGACACCAGCCTCAGCTTAATGCATTTCCTGTAACATTTTCAGGAGGGAAGTTACTTGGATATAAATACAATGGGTTAAGATGATTAAAGGGACTGTATTTTGTAATTCTTACATACTTTCCTCTATAGCTGCACTGCAGCATCACTAACTTTCTAAATGCAATATTAAATGTGGAAAAAAAAGCCTTTGAATGAACTCATATTTTTTGCCTCTGCATAACGCACCATTTACCCTTTAACCTTCGACGCAAGTCCAGTCGATAGAAGACTGTTGTTGGGATCCAGTGGCAGTTTTTCTTTTCTTTGTTTCTTGTCTCAAGACACTAAATTTAAATGTGAAGATGCGTGGACTGTATAACTTTTCCGTGACACACTTTCAGTGTTGAAGCTTTTTCAGGTGAAACTAAAGTATTTAATTTCATAAGAACCCTCTTGATTGCGTTGTGTGTGGAACAGGGGACTCTGTGCGCTGTGGCAGTGAGGAGGGTCCTTCAGCAGCTGCAGTAGAGATCAAACAGGAGGCGCTCAGTCAGCCGGCCCCATACAGCCCTCCACACAATGGGATGAAGGACGCTCTGGCCATGGAGCCTGGAGACATCAAGACGTACCCATCAGAGGACACGGGCACCCCTGGTGAGGAGACAACTGGACATTTTATCATTTGTTTGTAAAGCGTCATTAACGTTCTGAAGCTTTGAGAGATGTCCCTGTCGAACTGTTTGTCATGTGAAGCTTTGACTCTCTGTCCTGTCTGCTCTATTGCAGAGGGCCAGCCTCTGAAGAGAAAAAAGGGCCCTGCTCCCAAGATGCTGGGGAACGAGGTGTGTAGCGTGTGTGGAGATAAGGCATCTGGCTTTCATTACAACGTGCTGAGCTGCGAGGGCTGTAAAGGGTTCTTCAGACGCAGTGTGATTAAAGGAGCTCAGTACAGCTGCAAGAACTCGGGTCGCTGCGAGATGGACATGTACATGCGCCGCAAGTGCCAGCAGTGCCGTCTGCGCAAGTGCAGGGAGGCTGGAATGCTGGAGCAATGTAAGTGGAAACACATCTCTCTCGCAGCTTGTGCGGAAAACTCTGTTTATTAGATCAAACTTTATTCATAAAATGCCACAGCACCACATTTCTGTCATCCAGGGCACGTACAACATTTCTGCACAGTACAATATCCTGAAATACAGTAGAACACAAAGATAAGATCAGTCATAAAAATGGACCATCGCTCACCGTAAAGAAAAGATAATTATTCTGCTCCCAGTCGGCAGTGTCTATCGTTCTCGCTGATGATAAATCCAAAGGAGCTCTCATCAAGCAAATACAGAAAGCCATGAAAGATGATGAGGCGAGAGCCAGCAGCTCGTGGTATCATGCCATCTTTAAAATGTTGCTGCTGACAAATTACATCATGAAAATGTTTATATTTTCTCAATATTTCATTACAAAATACAATTTAAACTAGAATCAATTGTTCCAATAGTGCGTGCGTGCGTGTGTGTGTATATTTATATTTATATATATATATATATATATATATATATATATATATATATATATATATATAATTCTGGCTGTAGGTGTGCTGTCAGAAGAGCAGATTCGACTGAAGAAGATGAAGAAGCAGGAAGAAGAGACGGCACGCAGCTCTGCAGTGGTGACTCCGAGCCCTGCCCCGGAGATGCCTCCTCTGGCTCCAGAGCAACAGGAGATGATCGAGAAGCTGGTGGCCATGCAGAAGCAGTGCAATAAACGCTCTTTCATCGACCGACCAAAAGTCACTGTGAGCTCATTTTCCGTGCTTTGGTTTATTTTTGATGTGATTTTTCTTCTTATGAGCAGATTGAGTTTAGGTTTAATAAAGGCATGTGTTAAAAGGTTGTAAACGCTCTTTAAGCTGCAATTTAACGTTAGCCGCCCTGCATTCCTCATAGTTTAACATTATTTAAACCGTGTGTAGCTACAAACCTAGCTATAGTCTAATAATATCCTCCATCACACCATCATCAATCATATTTATATCCTTGAGCCCCTCTCAGAGCCTTGTATTAAACAGAGCTAACTTCACACAAACACATATTCATCTGATATTAGGTGGCTTTTTATATTGAATGATAATATTAGGGATGTTTCACCCGCAGCGTAACTAAAAACTCTGTGTAGCTAAGAAATTATGAAAAATGATATCGCCCGCTCTTCAATGTCAATCACTGTGGAGGTAGGTGGGACAAATGCCTCACAAGCCTCTGTGAGTGGCTTTTTTTCACAAACCTCTTAAGCCCGAGAGTCCCCGGTACCGGGGACTTGCCCCCTTGTGCGTTACATTTTCACTCATAGCTCACGAACCCTGAGAATAACCCACACATATTAAATACTGTTGTGTTCAGCGGAAACTCCTCTAAAAACGTATCTAATTCAATTTCATATCCGTTAACCACAGCTCGAACGCCATGCAAATAAACAACAACATGTCCGGAGTATAATTCATGACCACGTTTTTGTTTATGTGCGATATGTATCCACAATATAAACGGAAACACCAAAACCATTACATTAAATGAAAGCTAACAACCAGCTGAATCCAGTGATATGCAACTCATTAACATTGCATGAAGTATTTCAGAGCAGGGAGCGAAAGTTCCACGAAAAAGCGCCAGCGAAAACCAAGCAAGCATGTAAATCTTGTCTTACCTTTGCCGTTTTTCAACAAAAAGTTATTTCCATAGCGATAAAAGTCCGTTTGTTGTTATGTCCGGTCGATAGCTTCGCACAAACGCCATTTTTGATTATTTCTGTAGCTTTGTGGCGTCATTACGTCACCAAATATGGAATGACTCCCGGTGCGTAAGAGGTGGTCTCTCCACGCTGCGCGTCGTGTGATTCGTCGGCGATCCCGTCAGTCTCAAAATGGTTGAGCTGATTGGTTTCCATTGAATCAGAGCTTTCCGTCGATATATAGATCTTCTGGATTGGACAGATGGTCGGGGGGGTAGGGACACGCAGAAGCTCGGCGTCAAAGCGTTTGTGAGTGAAACGTTCCCAAAAGCGCAGCAAGATGGCGTAAATGAGCTTCTACCCCCCTTTTACAGCGTTTCTTTGGGAGTTTTTTTTGCTGAAATCATGTCCCATAAGCAAGAAAAGAAGACTATGAACGTAGCTGAAGCTTTGGACAAGATTTTTTCCATATTTCAATTATTGTGCCAAATTGTGCCAAACTGTGCCAACATGGATTACGCCTGAACTTTGTTCAATCAAAACCTTTACAGAATATTGGTTTCTTGTAGTATGAACACCAAACTTGCTACAGATGTTCTTGACATGTAGTGGTTACAATTGATTGTGTTTATTTGCTTCGTTATAAGTAAAATAAGGAGATATTGGAGGAAACATGTGTTTTTTTTTAGGCGGAGTTCATTTTTTGGCCATTCCAACATCAATTACTCTTACCCTGTGTTCTTGACTGTCAAATTCACTCATCCACACCACTCCCCAAGAACCTATCTTCATTTTGATACCAAGATTTGCAGTTTAGGCCTTGTAAAGCTGAGAAATGCCTTAAAAAGTAAAAGTATAGGATTTTCGGAAAATAGGCCTCAGGGCTTAAGAGGTTAAGAGAGTACTGCAAGCTACTACACCTGCTCCGTTCCCTGAGGGAGCCTGCCACCACACAGGACCGCGGAGGGAACGGAGCTCGTGAAGGTTGAAAACCCTGCTGAATGTGTCTGGTGTAGACCAACCCGCAGCTCGACATATGCCGGCGAGTGAGACCCCCCTAGCCAACATCCACGAAGCAGCGACGCCGCGAGTGGGGTGGGCCCTCAGATGGAGAGGGCAGGGGACATATCACACGCCTCATAAGCAAGGCGAATGGCCTCCACGATCCAGTGTGCCAGCCGTTGCTTGAAGACAGCGGAACCCTTACGCTGGCCTCTGAAACAAATGAAGAGCTGCTTGGAGCCGTGTAGCTCCCGGGTTCTGTCCAGGTAGACCCGAAGGGCTCAGTGGACACAACAACCCCTGGGTTGGATCTGCCTCCTCCCGGGGCAGAGCTTGCAGGTCACCACTTGGTCCCGGAGGGGGACGGATGGGACCTTGGGGATGAATCCGGGCCTGGGCCTGGTGGAGACCAGGGAGCGCCAGGGCCGAATTCCAGGCAGGATTCGTCGGCGGACAGTGCCTGAAGATCTCCCAACCTCTTAATTGAGGCCAAAGCAAGCAAGAGTGCGGTCTTCCGTGAGAGGACACGCGGCTCTGCCAAATGACAGGGCTCAAAGGTGACTTCCGCAGCCCCGAAGGGCGACGGAGAGGTCCCAAGAGGAATGGAGGGTGGTCTAGGAGGCCGGAGGCGCCTAGCCCTCTTGAGAAATCTCACCGTCAGTGCGTGGCTGCCCACTGATTTCCCTTCAACCCGGAGGTGGAAGGCAGAAATAGCGGCGGCGTAGACCTTGAGGGACGATGGGGACAGCCCCCGATCGAACCTCTCCTGGAAGAAGGTCAACACGACTCAGATGGGGCATGTCCCGGGGTCTTCCTGGCGGGAAGAGCACCATTCGACGAACTGACCCCACTTGCCAGCGTAGCACACTCAGTGGAGGGGGCTAATGCATGGCATAGGTAGTCACCGCGAGGGGTGGTAGAGGCTCGGGGTTCACCGCGGACAGATATGCCATACAAGTAGGGCCTAGAGGTCTGGCCGCGGATGCCTGTATCCCCCCCCCTTGAGTCAGATCTGGACTCAGGGGGGAATCGGCCAAGGGGGGGCTGTCACGAGCGCAGAGAGGTCTGGAGACCATACTCTATTCGGCCAGAAGAGGGCGAAAAGAGTAGCCCGCGCTCGTCCCCCCCTGACCTTGCACAGAGGTTGTGCTAGGAGGCTTCACTGGGGAAAACCCACATAAGCGTTTGTTCCTGGGCCAGCAGTGATCCGGCGCATTTGTACCGAGAGGAGCCAGGGACAGGAATAGGAGCCGGCAATGGGTATTCTCACGGGAGGCAGCAGGTACCTGGGCCTTGCCGAAGATGTCCTAAATCTGCTAAACAGCCCGAGGATGGAGTCGCCAATCTCCTGTTGAGGGGTGGAATCTGGACGGCGGAACCGCGATCCTGTTACACTCTGCAGGGATATGAAGGCTCGAGCGACGGAAGTCGCTCTAACTCCAGAGGAGCAGCTGTTAGGCGAGGTAGTGCAGGAAGCGGGAGCGTACACCGCCCTGGTGGTTGATGTACGCTACGACCGCAGTGCTGTCAGTCCTGACCAGCATGTGCCGATCCCGGAGGATCACTGCTACTAGCTCGAGACGGTTGATGTGCCAGCGAGAAACCAGTCCGTTCCAGGAACCGGACTCTCGGTGGGAACCGCACACGGCGCCCCAACCGGTCTTGGAGGCGTCGGTGGTGACCACTACGCGACTGGATGATGCACACTAGGGGCACTCCAGCTCGCAGGAATCGTACCGACTTCCAGACCTTCAGGTGAGGGAGCGCATCTGTCACGGACAGACGAAGAGCTCCCCGCCGCCATGCCCAAGTTGGAACTCGCGAGAGAAGCCATAGCTGAAGTGGTCATATATGCAGGAGCCCGAGTGGAATCACTGAGGCTGCGACTGCCATATGCCCCAGGAGCCTCTGAAGTAACTTCAGTCTGACCACTTGTCGAGAGGACACCGCGAATAAGGCGGCCAGCAAGGCCCGGGCGCAATCTATTGACAGGTGCGCCCGCATGCTCTCGGAGTTCAGCTCCATCCCGAGAAAGGAGATGACTCTCACAGGAGTGAGGCAACTCTTTTCCCAGTTGACCCTCGGACCCAATCGGTTTAAGTGCTGAAGCACCTTGCCTCAGTGTCGGATCAACTGGTCCCTGGACGAGGCTATGAAAAGCCAATCGTCGAGGTAGTCCAGGATCCGAATGCCTGCCCGGCGGAGCGGGACAAGAGCGGCCCGGGCAACCTTCGTGAGGTGCGCGGGGAGGGCAAGACCGAAGAGTAGGACCTTGTACTGGTATGCATGGCCTTGAAACAGAACCTTAGAAAGGGTCTGTGTCTCGGAACCACTTCTACCTGAAAGTACGCGTCCTTCAGGTAGATTGTCGCGAACCAATCTCCAGGACGGATGCACGGTAGAATGCAGCGGACCGTCACATCCGAAACCGAAGCTTGGCCAGGCTTCGGTCCAGACGCCTCGGGTCCAAGATTGGTCGCAGCCCGCCTGATTTCTAGGGGACCAGGAAGTATGGGCTGTAAAACCCGCGTTCCATATCGGCTGGAGGGACCGGCTCGACAGCTCCTTTTGTTAAAAGGGCGTCGATCTCCTCTCGCAGGAATGAGGCGCCTGTCCGGGGACAGGGGAGTGCACTACGCCTCGAAACCTGGGGGATTTCACGAACTGAATCGTGTAGCCCTGCCGGATTGTCCGGACCACCCACTGTGAGACCCCGGGAAGCTTCCGCCAGGCTCCCAGGCAAGCTGACAGGGGTACTGGTCGGGACGTGCCGATGGTCGCCAAGGCGGGGCCGCCAAGAGGCGGACTTGAAGCCGGAATCACCAGGGACGAACCCTGGGAAATGGTCAGATGAGGGAAGGGGAACTGAGCCCCCGCGCTCTCTGCCATGGCCAGTGGAACACGCCCAAGTCTGGGTCTTCGTCGGAGACCGAGGAAGATGAACCCCAGACCGCAGGGCATGCGGTTCCACTATTCTCGGGAAGTACATGAGAACTGTCTTTGACACAATAGGTGCCGCCGTCCCGAAGAACGGCAGCGAGGAGTGTGTGGTGGACTCCCCCCCTCCAAGGGGAGTTGGGTCGGTGACTTGACCCGAAAGACAGCTCATGACCTCCCGAGTCGCCAACCTCAGGGGCGCTTCTTACTAGAAGCTCTCGTCTGCCTTCGAGAGCCCTCCGAGGTTGACTGTGTCTTCCGTCATGCAGGGGTCTTCCTCGGACCAGAGGTCGAAGGCACAGACCGTGACGGAGGACGCTCTCTTTGGCGGCGAGCAGGCGGAGAGGGGTCCGGCGCAGAAGCAACGGAACGCCGTCGCTTCCGGCGCGGGACCTTGAGCTCACCCAGACCCTCTGCCTGTTTCCTGATCGTGGAGCCCTTTGACGCGAAATCATCCACGGCGACGCCAAAGAGGCCATCTGGTGAGACAGGTGCATCCAGAAACCTGTTACGGTCTTAGGGAAGCATTGTCGCCTGCTCGAACCAGAGATGGCGTTCCTGGACCACGAGTGTGGACATCGTGCGACCAATGTTCAGCGCAGCTGATTTAGTAGCGCGAAGCGCTAAATCAGTGGCCGAGCGCAAGTCTCTGAGAGACTGCTGGTCACCACCCCCTTGGTGCATGTCACGGAGGACCTGTAAGGTCGCCATAGCATGCAGCGAGGCAGCAGCTTGACCCGCGGCTGAGTAAGCCTTCGTCATCAGGGCTGACGAAAACTTACCAGCTTTGGAGGGAATAGTCGGACGAGACCGCCAAGCGGCAGCACTGCCGGGGCACAAGTGCACCGCGACAGCCTGCTCCACCCGGGGAATTGCAGAATACCCCCTAGCTGCTGCATCATCCAAGGTGGTGAAGGGGGAGGAGCTGGAAGCCCTGGCAGACGGGGGAGCCCGCCAGAATTTAGTGAGCTCCTCGTGCACCTCCGGGAAGAAAGGAACTTCAGGAGCGCGGGGGGCGGAGCCCCGGCGCTTACCTAAGAACCAGTCATCCCACCGCGACGGCCCTGAGCTGGAAGGTGCTTGCACCTCGAGCCCAATTGCGGCCGCGGCCTTGGAGAGCACCGCGAATGCATCGGCCTCCGGCTCTGCCGCGACCCCGGAGGGTGGCAGCGGTGAGCTGAAGGACTCCGAAGAAAGCGCCCCTCCCGATGCTGCGAGGGAGAGCAGATCGTCAGCAAGGTCACACGAGGGCAAAGGCAACGCCGAAGCGCTATCCGAGTCCCCCGCGGACCAGACGGGGAGCACACTCGGGCTTTGGGGGCGGTGCGGGGGATCACCTGACACCGGTCGCCCAAAGCCGCAGGTGAGGTTTTTTTTGGGACAGACCCCTCGGAGTCGAAGGCTCACCGAGAGCCGAAGCTCGGGTGTCCTCCTCCTCGAAGAAGGACCGCCTACCTCAGTGTGCGCGCAGGGAGAGCGTTGCAATGCACGCGCTCTCGCCTCACAAGAGCAGCGCGGGCGTGTTGGAAGCCCAAACACTCCACGCATTTCTCGTGACCGTCCTTCGACGAGATAAACCCAACGCAGCCAGGATTACAGCACGTTTTGCTCATCGTGTCGTGAAAAATGGACAGGATGTGAACAAACGGCTAACAATAACACTGGACAGGCTAATGCCGGAAAAGACTGAGGCGCAGCGAACAGCGGCGTGCTATACTGGGCTAGCAGAGGACCACGCTGTATTTGCTAGGTAAGCAACCTCGATCTCATCTGGCGGTTTAGCGTCAAAGTTTAGAGAGGAGAGTCACACTCAGTCCGCTCCGAAGGAAAATGGCATACTGAAGCGTGCGTTACGCCCGGTCTTATACCCGGCTGATTGCTAATCAATCACTCACGCCTGCAAATCAATTTGCCCGTTAAACAATTCGGTCCAATCTCCCATGGAGATCAGCTCCCATTCAGTCGGTCATCGACTAAACGTCTCCGGTACCGACTGAAAGGGAACAGCGTTCTCAATGTGAACATGCCAGACAGTTTCCGAGGCCCTCTATTTGTATCATGAAGACCATCTTCCTGTGCATCATTCATGTTCTTACGATTAGATTCTTACACATATGGGACGTTGTTCAAATGTACTTATTGAATAAATACAACCAGAGTTTTGTACGAATCTAAACTTTAGAGGTGACTCCCATGCCTGGGCACTTGGCCTGGTGTTTTGGGATATGGATATATTCATATCTTCATATCATGGAGCACAGGAGGATAAGCTTCAAGGCACAGTACAAGATGTTAAGGTTGGGCTTGAATGACATTGAGACATGGTTAAGAATAAAACTGTATACATTAATGGCAAGAAAACATACGGCACAAGGATCATTTGACTAATAAAATCACAATAAAAGTGTATACATGGACGGCAAAGTAATCATTTTTCCACTACAACCACTGTAGAGTATTAATTCGTTCAAAATGGTGTATTCCAAATCTTTAGAAAGTTTTAATCCAAACTCTAGAGTGGTTTGGATTCGTGCAGAGACAATCTCCTCGAGTAGGTCATGGACAATTTTTGGTCCAATTTCTGGTTCGGTTGTTAATCTCTCACCTGTCCAAAAGAACCCAACTAAAAGGGAAAACAAACTCTTGTTTGAATGAATCAAAATGAAAAGTTACATGTCAAAGCACCCTCTTGTCAAAGGCTTCCTCTTTCTACTTCTTTCCTCATTGTCTTGTTTTTTGTTGTTGTTTTTTGGATACCTCAAGCTTTTTGATACCTGCTATTAAATCTGCATATTAATTTGCCATCTTTGGGCCCCTTGTGCTATTTCTACACACAACGGAACAATTACAATCATGCAGGACATAAAAAAAATGGAATCATAGAACATTTCTAGGGGTGGTAGGTTTTAATCATTATTCATAGAAACCAGCCAGGGTTTGAAGCTGCCATGAAATCCATCCAATGGTTCGAATGACCTGTTTACATTACAGCAGAATTTCTTGATCCTTCTCCAGGGGTCTTGACTGACCTTAAAGGACACATGAGCTGACACACAGAGCTACAGAGGGCTCGTGTCAGTGCAGATTAATGTCCCGTTGTCTGCTTGTTTTATTCTCCACACTCGCTGTTAATCATACAATGGGATCATGCCGCGGACAGTATGGTCGAGCGGGCCGGCATTAGCCACAGATTAAGTGCACTGTTATCCCCTAGTGTGAAGCCCATATTGGCTCCTGGGTTACAAAGTCATTGCCAGAGCAGCTCTCTCAGAGGCACTGCCATGGTAATGGAATGAATGATCAGTCTTTGTTGAGTTTTGCTGTTGGGTCATTGGATTGGCTTGCTGTAATTATATTTATGGCATCCTGTAGATGGCATCTTGGCTTTATGGCTGCATTGCCAAGCAACAGTAATGACTCTACATGCATCTAATGATAAATATTTAGTGAGACATCATGAATGTTCTGTGACACTTTATCACTGGTTCAGCACTGGTCAGGTTTTAACTAATGTGATTAAATTTATACACAATTATCAAGGACATTTTGAAGATTTTTTGTTTTGATTTGCCTAAGGAAACAACAAACGATGAAAGTGAGTTGTTCTTTTAGCATTGCTCAAAACATTCATAAGAAATTCATCTGAACATTTTGAAAGATATAATTTCTAGTATACTGTAATAAATAAAATATTAGGGTTGTAAATAGGGGTGTAGTGATAAACTCAATAGCCCACAATAGGATACATGCCTCGATGTTATGTATTAATTCATCTTTTTTACTGTAAGTGATGGAGGGAGCAAATTTTATAATCTTTCTCATTTAAATTGTGAGTAAAGGAGAATTGGCTCAGAATAACTATTATATAATGCAAGGACATTCCATGAAACAAACACACATCAGCTCCTAGATGATATCCACTAATAGCTCTATGATAAGTATTGTGAGAATTGTGCCATGATATACAGTTTCACCCCTAATTGTAAACACTAAACCAATCAATCGGTTATCCAGTTGAATGTGCGAGAGACAAAGCTTCACTGCTACCAGACTCTAAAATAAATACATCTCAACTACATCTCTCATTTCCTTTT